>APFE030313153.1:1594-35758 GCA_000404065.3 Pinus taeda
TGATGAAAGTGTGAGTGATCACAGTGTGAGTGATCAAGTCTATTTTTAGACTGGCTGTCAAAAATAGAAAAGTCAAAGGTTATTATCTCACAATAATATTTAGACTATAAACTTAATCTTATTCTCTTGGAGCACTTCAATTTGAGCTACAGAGGTGGCACATGCAGCTGTCAAAAGGAAATACGCTTTTCTTATGAGTCAGTTGAGTTGTTGCATGCATGACTTCAGTTAGAAGTCAATCAGTTGAGTTTGGTGGAGTTGATTGTGGAGTTGATGGAGTTATGTTCAGTTTAGCTTTGTTAAACTGCTTGTATTTAATCTAACTGGCAAATAGACTAGAGATGAGTTGGGTGAATTAGTTATTAATTAATTCACAAGTTATTAACTCGTAATACAACTAATGAATACATCAGTTAACTCAGTTTCATGTTAGTGCATGTTCAGTTCAACAGGGACAGGTGGTAGAGAATCAGATTGCTATCAGTTGTGACTATAGTTGTGCACCAGATCTTGCACAATCAAGGGATTGAGTATGCCAATGAGTTTTCCCACGTATTTTCCCACATTTTAGCTTATGCGCACGTCCACAAAGCGTGAGTGACTATTTTGCAGATGAAAAACGAGTTTGGTGAGCCATTCTCATCAGTTTTTGAGCAGGTATTGAGCAGTGGAGGTAGGCAAGCAGTGGAAGAGATTTGGAGATCAGATTTGAGCTGTATTGTCTGTAACAGAGGTGGATATACTTGTGAGAAGTATTATGCTGTGTAATGTTACATGACTCAATCATTAATATACAGATAGTTGGGGTTTTTAGCGAGATGCTTTCCCCGGGATACATACTGTGTTAATGTGTGAATGCTCTTGATGTTTTATTGTTATTGATGCTGCTATAATGATGATCAACGTAGAGGAGCTTATGTATTGTGTATGTTTTCCGCAATAGTACATGATCAGGATAATCTCCATTGAATATGTGTTAAATTATTCAAAATTTCTACAAGATGGTGAGGAACTAGCCTCACAGTTTGAATTGGATTTCACCCTCATCTCATGCATGGTTTCATCGATGGTGGGTTGTGTTTAGTACCTGGACAGTTGAGCCTCATTCCACATGACTGGCGATAAGAGTTTATTCAGTACCTTGGAGGAGAAGGGCCTCTAGATGCACATAAAGATGGGCAATGATGGAAAGTATCATGTTTCAGGTGAAGGCATGGTTGTGTTTTAGACGGAGCATGGAGCTCCTATCACCCTGACTGATGTAAATTACGTGCCTGGACTAAAGAAGAACCTGGTATCCATCACTATGTTGGAAGATAAAGGCTATGATGTAGTCTTTAGTAAAGGAAATGCATTCCTCAGACACATCGGCACGAGATATACCAAGAGGTTTGGGATTCCAGTGAAGAATCTCTACAAGCTGGAGGTAGATGATTGTGCAGCATTGAGCTCCAAAGTAGAGTTGGCGCACAACCAATATATTGGCGAGCTATGACATAGAAGATTTGACCACTTGCACCATGGGGCGTTCAAGATTGTGTAGTAGATTTCTACTAGACTTCCCAAGGGTCAAATTGAGCAAGTGGATACATGCAAAGGTTGTATCTTCGGTAAGTATGCAAAATCTTCCTTTCAGGATCAAGACAGTCGAGTTGGAGCAATCTTGGAGTGATTCCATACAGATGTGTGTGGACCATTCTCGACAGCCTTCACCACTAAACAAAGGTACAATGTTATTTTCATTGATGATTTTTCTCGTAGATGTTGGATCTACTTCATGCAGAAGAAGGATCAAACCTTCTCATGGTTTTGCGAGGTCAAATTCTTCATTGAGAAAGAATCAGGAAATAAGTTAAGGGCCTTGTGAAGAGATAATGGTGGAGATTATGTCTCTCAATAGTTTAAGGACTTCTATGGAGTAGAAGGAATTAAAATGGAGTTGACGGTACCCCATAACCCACAACAGAATGGGGTGGCAGAAATGAAGAACATAATGATTGTGGGAGCAGCTTGGGTGATCCTACATGACCAAGGCCTACCACTTCATTTGTGGGCTGAGGAATGCAATATAACACTATACTTGCAGAATAGAAGCCTACATCGTATACTGGGGATGAAGGCAACATAGGAGGCTTTCTCCGGGAAGAGACAATATGTGAGTCACTTCAAGATCTTTGGCTCATTGGTATTTTTCCATGTGACCAAAGATGCCTGGAAGAATCTAGAGCCAACAGTTGAGTTGGGGATACTTGTGGGGTACACTGATACACCCCACAACTATCGGGTGTTCTTGCCTACTAGTCAGAGGACAATGGTACGCAGAGATCTAAAGTTCGATGAGTAGAATGCCATGCAAGTTTCCCTTGAGAGGGAGCTCAAGTTGCATGCAAAGGAGGAACTTTTGGTTCCTAAGGAGGAGGAGCCTCAAACTGATGCGGAGCAACCGCATGCAAAGGATCAAGAAGTGGAGACATCCACTCATGTAATGTCTTCCAGAGATGGGCGGAAATGCTCAAGGGAAGCTGACAAATTGTTGATGGATGCGAGAGAGAATGTGGGACAGCCATCTTCTTAGTGCAGGTATGAAGAGGTCACCTAAGCAGTACACTGGGTACATGGCCCTAGTTGGGGAATGTGTAGAGGCCGAACCATCTTCCTTCAAGGAAGTACTACAACAGAAAGTCTGGGTTGATGCTATGGTGGAGGATTATGACTCCATAGTTCGAAACAATGTTTGGTATGTTGTTCCAAGACCAGAGAACAAGTTAGTGGTGAGTTCCCAATGGCTTTACAAGGTAAAGCAAGCAGTTGATGGGAGTGTGGAGAAACATAAGGCAAGGTTTGTTGCCCATGGTTTCTCACAGGTCGAGGGGATCAACTATGATGAGACTTTTTCTCCTGTAGCAAGGTACTCATCTATTAGATCGATGTTGGCACTATCAGCACAGATGGGTTGGAAGATCCATCAGATGGATGTGAAGACTACATTCCTCAATGGTAAGATTGAGAAAGAGGTGTACATAGAGCAGCCGGAAGGATTTGAGACCTTCGATCATGATTTGCATGTGTGCCAACTCAAGAGAACTTTGTACAGGCTGAAGTAAGCACCTTGTGCTTGGTACACCAGGATCGAAAACTATTTCACTAGGTTGGGCTTCACAAAGAGTGAAGCAGATGTGAACCTATACCACATCATGGTAGAAGGTAAGCCATTGATCAGTGTTATTTATGTTGATGATCTGATATTGACAGGTGATGATCAATTAATCAAGTCTTTCAAGGAGGAGCTTGCAAGAGAGTTTGAGATGAAAGACATGGGTCTCATGCACTACTTTCTAGGCATGGAAGTGTGGTAGAAGGATGGGGAAGTGTTTGTATCTTAAGGAAAGTATGCCAATGAGATACTTAGGAGATTCCACATGGAGAAGTGCAAGCCCATGTAGACTCCTTTAACAGGTAACTGGAGGAAGGAGGATGCTAGTTCAAGTGAGGTAGTAGCTGCTATTGTGTATCAATAGCTTGTGGGTTCATTGATGTATTTAGTGAAACACGACCAAATTTGTGCTTTATGGTGAACCAACTGAGTCAAGCTATGGTTCAGCCTACCAAGTTGTTTTGGAAGGTAACGAAGCATGTGTTGAGATACCTCAGAGGAAAATATCATTATGGATTATGGTACATACAGATAGAGGGAGTGAAGATTCAGGGCTTCACAGATGCAGATTCGGTAGGGAGTCCATCAGATTGGAAGAGCACTTCAGGAGGAATTTTTAACCTTGGTTTAGTTGCAGTTTCTTGGTATAGCAGGAAAAAAAGGTCAATTGCACTTAGCTCAACAGAGGCTGAATACATGGTTGCCAGTCAGGAAGCATGTGAGGCCATTTGGATGCGGAAAATTCTAGTTGGATTGTTTGATCAGAGGATTGATCCAACTGTGATCTATTACAATAATTACAGTTGTATCAAACTCTCTGAGAATCTAACATTTCATGACAGGTCCAAGCACATCGATATCTGGTATCATCATCTTCAAGACTGTATGGTGAAGAGGATCATGTTGTTGCAGTATGTTTCGAATAAGGAGGAGGATGCAAATATTATAACTAAGGCATTGTCAAAATGCAAATTTGAGTTCCACAGAGATAGGATTCGGGTGACAGATAATCCCTTTCTTGTTGAGAGGGAGTGATGAAAATAGCAACAAGAAATGCTAAATATACAAATGTTTAAAAGAGCATTTCTATAAACAACATTTCGGGATACATTCCAATTTTAGTTAGTCCCTAAACTAAAATTGAGAATTAAAATTTGAATTTGATCTTAACAGTTGTTTGAAAAATAAATAATTAATACATCTTGAGTTAATTAGTTGGGGAAAATCAAACATGAAGTCTATGTGAAGACATGAAACTGTTATCCTTTTGATTGAGGAAGCTATCCTTTAATTAAGGAGACCGAGATTAGTTGTACTTTGAGTTGTAATTAGTTAGCTTAGTTAACTGAGTTAAGTCCAGTTATATTTGTTCCAATGGTTTGTGGAATTGATTGTGAGTTCAGTCAGTCAATGCATGCATGCATACAACTAGTGTACTTCAGCTAACTGAATATCTCTCATAAATAACTCATGGATGTCAGCTCAGACAAAGACCTAGTTGAGATCAAAGGATGGGACAATGTACTATTAGTTGCAGGAATATTCCATTGAGGATATCTCTTACATGTAGAAGGAATTCATTCTTTGAGGATTTCACTATTATTTCTAAATTTGGTGAGCAGTGTGAGAGGAGAATTCACACAGGTGGCAGCTAGAGGACCTAGGAGAAACTACGCAAGGAAATAGGAGGCTTGGAGGACTGAAGGAAGGCATATGTGTTGTCTATTCCACCTATGAGCAACAATGAGGGATTGTACTGAGATTTGGATAGCTTGTGAGCTAAACCTTTGTGTAATCCTGAGATATTTCCACTTGTATGATAATACAGATAGCGGGGTTTTTAGCAGAGGCTTTCCCCAAAGTATTCTTTTGTTTTCATGTGTGATTGGTTTCTCATTATCTGTTATATGTGTTCTAATTAATCTTGCTCAAAATAAATTAAGCTTCCGCAAGTTTGTTTGTAGAAGTAGATAAACTATTTTGCTTTAGTAGATTGCATTATCAGGTGATCTATAGGGAGAAATTCTATAGAAGGAACACTTCATGGAATCAAATGAATATAAAAATCATGATCATGAATAGGTGGGAGGCCTTTGGGAGTCTCAAATACCTTGGAATGTTTGTCCAAGCCTTTTTGGAGATCTGGAGAAATAGATGATTTTGATGTGGGAACCTCTAGCGAACATAATTGTGCAGTTATGCCTCTTTTTTCTCTCCTTAGAAGCCTTGTCATTCTATTAGAGATGATTATCTTTCCCGATTTCCCTATCATACCCCTTAATTCAAATTCCTTTCCTTTTGAAGAAAATTTCATGAAACGTTCTTGAAAATTAAAAGCTATTGTACCCAAGGATTGTGGCCATTGGACTCCTAGTACAACATCAACACCACCGATAGGAATGGAAAGCATTGGGCTATTTAATACATATTCTCCCTTGGATAGCTTGATATTATGGCACTTTCCAAAGAAATTTATGCTTCCTCCACTTCCAACCATCATTTGACACTCTGGTGCTGGATATAGGAAGCAATTCAATTCCTTGGTTATCTTACAATGAATAAAATTATGGGTACTGCCCAAATCAATCAACACTATTACCTTTTTCTTCTTGATATGTCCTTCTATCTTGATAGTTTGAGGAGTGGTAATTCCATCCAAAGCATTACAAGATATTTTCATATTCATTTCTTGATGCTCGATGTGATCTTTCAGTTCTTCAACCTTTTTCTTCTTGATATGTCCTTCTATCTTGAGAGTTTGAGGGGTGGTAATTCTTGTCAATGCTTTACAACATATGGTCAGACTCATTTCTAATTTATCTGTGGTTGGTTCCTAGTGTATATCCTCTTCTTTTTATGTTTCTTGATCATTTTCTTCCTCCTCTTCAAAATCTATGTAAAATAATTTCTTCTCGGCACACTTATGACCTTTAGTGTATTTGCTATCACAACTGTAACAAAACCCTTTTTCTCTTTTTTCTTCCAATTGTTGTCATCTAAACCTTGTAGGTTGTGGAAGGCTAGGAGAAAAAACACTTCCATATTTATAGTTGTTAGCGGTAGGATTCCTTGTTTCGATAATTCAGCTTTCAATTTTTATTTTCAACCTGAATGCCTTCTCTAATGAATCAAGTTCCCAAAGATGAACCTCATGTAGAATGTTATCCTTTAAAGTCCCTATCAAGACACCAATCCTTTGCTTCTATGGAATTTCATTTACCCTTATATTCAAGTTTTGGAATTCCTCAATGTGCTCTACCATTGAACCCTTTTGTTTGAGATTTGTCAATTGGCTCAAGAAGGTGTTACTCTTTGTATCCTCATAATGTGCTATCATTTCTTCTGTGAAAATTGACCAAGTGACAAGTGCTTTACAAGAACAAAGCCCTTTATACCATAAAAATTGACTTGGTTGTAAATATAAATATGCATTATGTACCTTAAGTAACATTGGTACACCATGTAGATCAAAATATTGCTCCATCTGCAGTATCGAATTTACTGGATCCTTCCCATCAAACTTCCTCATATCATGTTTTCTTGATTTTAGGAGCTCGATCCTGAAACCACTATAACTTTGTAATTTCAGATCTCCAAGGTCCAAAATTGAAACCTACTATAGCCCTCTGCATCCTCTTTTCAATGCCACGGGTCTGATCAAAATTGGATTCTCCAAGAAAGAGTTATGCCCAATATCCCAAAATGACCTTCTTATATAATTTTTGAGTAGAGAGAACTTGTATGAAGTTCCACGTGTTATTGTTTCGACCTCCAGACCTGAAAACAATACACCGAAAAGTATAGTTTGTCTTATTTTTGTAGCTTCTTACCAAATTTCAATTTGATGCTCAGAGAAAAAGTTATAACGATTTTCCCCAGGTCACATGTTTGGAATGTAATTCGGGATCCTGTAGAAACGCTAAATTTCTTTGACTGTATCTCCGAAAATATAGCGAAACAGGATATGAAAATTGTTCCCCAGCTTCATCAAGATTTCGGCTCAAAATGGGTTTAATTTTATAGTCTAAGAATTTGTACAAAAATAATTATAGAGAAAATTCCACGATGACCTATTTGAGATTGAATTCTGGAGCTTTAAAAAACCCTAACTTCCTCAGATCCAATCTCCAAAAATGTAGTGAGACAAGATCTGAAATTTGGACCCGAGTTTCAATGAGTGTTCATCTCAAATGGGGTTTTTCATTAGCTTCTGAAATGTGGCAGAAAAATAATTATAGCAAAAATTCCATGATGACCTATTTGGAGCAGCGAAACCCTAGAATCCAAAGTTCTCATACCAAATGTTATGAAACTAGTTCACAAAAAGATAGAAAAAAAAATATCAATGCCTTAGAAATAAGCCTCTTTTAGGGGGAATTTCCTTTACGTTACATAAATGAATAATTCTTGGATGATACAAATGAGAAGACCTCCTTTATATATATAGGAGTCTAAGGAGCCATAATATAATCAGAGTCGACATAACAATAATAATGTAAGGGCACAACAATAACAATAGTGTGCTTCTATGGGGAACAATAATAACAATATCGGGACTACATAGGCACACCAATATAATAAGGGGGTTGCACTAATAAAATTAAATGGTTACACTCGTAGTATAGGGACCTAACATAGTGGGTGTCAATGTGCTTGATTTTCATGTGAAATAAATGATTATTTGACAATGCAATTGCGAAGCTCTTATTACAAAAAATAGAAGTTGACTCTTTCTACACATGGGAAACATCCTTCAAAAGTATTCTCAGTCATACTACATGGCATCATTTTGTTTCAGAAGATATTGAGATAACGATTTATTTCTTAGAAGCCCATGAGAAAAAATTTGTGCTCAATAAAAAATCATCTTCAAATATATTTTTCCTATCATCAATATTACCAACAAATTTATTATTTATGTATCGTATAAGTGTGTTGAAGTTAGAATTGATGTATTACTACCCACCAGAACATGGCTGAACTGTAAGAGAAAATTTGTCTCCTCCATGGACATATAGCTAACTAGAAGCCCTATATGATCATCACATAAAATTATGCCAAGATCATCCACATCTTGCTTCCGATTGATTTCTCTCTCCCATATGGCATTCCTTCTTGAAGAAAAGTGGGGCATCTATTCAAAGGTACTTCAAAAATTTTCAATCATGTGCTCTCACCTAATGATACATTCATACTACTATAGATTGGGGCTAAAACATGAGGATTAATTGATCATGACTACATTTATGTTCCCTTCACTTGGGAGTTCAATTTATCACTCTAGTTCATTAGGACGTGTTTGAAGATCTTAGGGATTTAGGACGAACATTGTCAGGAGGATCTCATTGAGATAACATGTCTATAATTATTCCATCCTTAAAGCCTTCAATATTTTCCCTTATTCATCATTATTAATTAAACTTATAGTCATTAGTTAGATGCATTGTAACACTTTCATCCTCTTCTTTGAGTCTAGGCCTAGAAATTTTTTCCAGGAGGTTGAAGTACCTAAAATAAAGATGGAGGCATAAAAAAACCACCATTAAAGTAAAGGATAAAATACAAAATATGGCTAGGAAATTTCATTAGAACATGGGAAAAAACCTAGCATAAGTTCTACCCCATCATTAATCATCATCAAGTTCTGGAAGAACATGATTCTTTATCTACAAAAGAAACTCTTGTGTTATCCCAAACTAGATGAGAAATAAACCAGATCATCTTTAAGGGTTAATGGAAAAAATAAAAGGTAAGCTTGGCCTCCTATCTTATGCACCCAAACTAATGCAAAATTGTAAATAAGTGAAAAGGGCACCAAAGGGGTGGAGAAAGTGGGTTGGGAAAAGGGGTAATTGGTGCCTCCATGATTACTCCCTCTTTATATCTATAAAATCAAGATGGAGGACCTCCAATATTTGATGACATTGCTACGATGACTTGCTTTGAAGTCATTTCCACCTTGCATACAAGATTTTAAGATACACATATGGATTTATGGGCTAACATGGGACATTTTATTTTGCCTTGGTGGAGGGAAATACCCAATATTCTTTTTAATCTAACCATCCTTAATATATGGAGGTAACTTGTTTACAACAGTTGATCTAGTTAGACATTTGAATGTGAGCTTTATGTGAAGTATTTTGGTGCCCCTTAAATTAGGCATGGACCACTAACATTCACTTATTTCTATTGTACCTAAGGATTATTCATTTCACTTGACCCTTAGAGGGCTTCATCAGGTGGTTTTTCCTTGGAAATAGAGGCCTCTTGGGAGATGATTACTCTGCTTCTCATCAACATCTAAAAGACATTTTCCCATTACCTAGAATATATATGATCTTGTTGATGCAACGATTCCCACCTAGAGTAGAGTGTTAAGTTATGATGGTTTTAGATCGTACCTGACAATTTGAAATACCCCTACATGCTAAAATGCTATGTGAGTAAGGTTTGGTATTGGAATTAAAATTGATCTACCTTAGTGGGCCCAAAACGTCCCTTGGTTATATTTCACATTGTCTGATGGGATTTGCTTATTCCAAAGCCTAGATGATGATAATATTACATAGGATGGCTTGCACATTACTATTTTACCATAATTGTTATCAATAAAAAATTAATCATCTAGCCTAATTTACTAGATGGACCGAAGTACACCATGTAAAGCTAATTTTACCATAGTAAAATTGCTTTCACTATGAGAAATTACTTAATAAACCACCTTTGTTAAGTAGTTTATAATTAAACCCAAGAAGAATAATTAAATAAATCACTATTTATTTTATTTTCATCTAGGAATAATTAATTAAGCCATTGTTCAATTATTATTCTTTGTCATATTTGACCCAATTATGAAAAATCCACTGATAAATTATTGATTATCTTATTTTTCTCTAGGAATAATTAATTAATCACTAATTAATTATTATTCCTTGTCAAATTGGACTAAATTCCTTTGGAATAATTAAATAAATCATTATTTGTTTATTATTCCTTAACCAGTTTCTTGAGATTATCATTAAATAATTTGTTTATTTATTATTTCTAAATCAAAGTTTAAATACTTTTTTCCCTCGTAACCAAATATAATAAAATATTCCGAGTAGTTATTCCAAGAATGGGGTTAATAATATTTATTATTGCTCATTATTCGAGGATAGCTCAATATTTTGTTATAAATAGAAGGGTTTTTCCATTCATTATTCACTTTTTATTGTTTCCATTGTTGCACTCACTCTTGTAACTCTGATTATTTTCATTGTCCACTACCACTTTTCTTCCATTTGAGTTCCCATTGAGCTCAAACATTTTATTTCTTGGGTTTTTCACATTATAGAGGATAGAGACTCTATCAAAAATATGAAGATGTTTGAGGATAGATAAGAACCCATCCCATTGAGTGGGACTGGTAACATTTATTTGTTCCCTTCACAAGTGTTATAATAAATTCTATTCTTTGTATATATGGTTTCCATTGGATGATTGGAGTTATTACTGTTACATTTTTCTCTTTAACTATGATTGTGGCATAGATCAGGACTTTGGCAGGTTTTGGTTCTATCAGTTGCTGCAAATCTACAATGTTTAGTAGCCATTTATATTGTTGAGATTGTTTGTCATCCATAGTCTTAAGTGTTTTCTTTTCATACATCTTTGAGAAGAAAATATCACAATAAAATTGGCGACTCCACTGGTTTCTTACATCAGATCCACAAACCTGGTTGACCTTTAGTTTTCAGCTTAGGTTTTCTTTTCTTATTTTCAGTATCTTAATGTTGTTTTCTAGCTTTTTAGTCCTAGATCTGTCAAATTTCTAACTTCCGCAAGTTTTTTGGTATTTTCCACAGGTGACAGGAACCAACCGCGACAAAGACGACAATTTTTCCTGAGATTTTCTGACCAAGAGTCAAGGAGAAAAAATCACACTTTTTAGCCCAAAAAGTGTCTTCTATAGTCAGGAGTACACCTTTCAGCGCAAAAGGTGTGATCCTCCCTCAAAACAGGTTAGTGCCTGCGATTTTAGCATTTTGGGTTATTATGAGATCTCTTTCTCGTTTTTGTCGAGATTTGTCTGTTGGGTTGTTTGAACTATGCCACATTCCACTTAGGCCTTGATCTACTCTGATTTACTCATCGAAATGGAATTTATCCCCTTAGGGCTTCCAGTACACTTCCACCTTTATAGGACGAGTTTAGTTGAGTAAGTAGTCTATGTTTCTGTAGTACTTTCAGCCATATTTTCCAGATCTGTACCCTTCTATTTTAGATCTTGAAAGAGAGGTTGTTTCCATCCATAGCTTCATATTAAACCTTGTTTGGTCATTGGCCTTAGGGTCACTTCGTTTCCCTGGATTTTTCACCCATCTCCCTATCTATTTGCAGCGATCTTCCTCTCTGATTTTTTGTTGTAGCTGCACCATTTTCCAACAGCCTAGTGTCATTTGATCCAAGTCACACTGACAATTAGATCTCTTGACCTCTTTCATGTTTTCAGTCAATTTCGCCATCAACCAGCATAGTGCTTGTAAACCCAGTATGGGTGGGGTATATTTATTTGTTTTAATGTTCATTTTTTGTTTTTAATTTTAGTTTATTTTCAACAAGTTTTTTTCTTTTTTATAAACATAATCTAGGCTCAATCAATGAATACACTTTCACATACAAGAACACCTTAAGCGAAGGGCTCTTGGTTTACACCGCCAGGCCAAGACTTAACATAATAAATTTATCTCCCCTCATCAAGACAAAGGCATATTGTTGATCTCCATTCACCATTTTCTTGTCACATGTGTTGTACCACCATTGTGCCACCAAGGCGTTTGTCATGGAGACTCTTAGGCATTCATCCCCAGTTTCCACTTGGGAATATTACTCCTCCCCATAAGGTTTGAGTTCATAGCCCTCTAAGTCCCCATACAGACTCTTCTCCTGGTTCATCTGATTCCTCATATGATTCTCAGCCATCTTCACTGCGTATCTTCATCATGTCTAGACCCACTGCCAGTGCAGGAACCCAACTTGGTGTTGGATCTGGTTCTATCTTGGTGGTCACATCTTGCAGATAGTCTCAGGAACCATTCTGATAGCCCCCATGCTCCCTTTTATGGTTAGGTTAAGTCTCCTGAATTTTACCCAGTTGATAAACGACCTTATACACCACGATGCTAGTTGGCTTTCTATGTGGAATAAGCTTTCCTCATATATCCCAAAGTTTGACGGTAATACTGAAGAGGACCCTACCAACCAATACCATTCCTTCCACATGTGGTGTTCGTCCAACTCCATTACTAATGACTCCATTCGTCTTTTGTTGTTCCAATTCAGGCTCATAGGAGATGCTGTAAAATGGTATGTAGACCATCCCGCCACATCTCATTCCATTTTCACAATGCTTGCTAAAGTGTTCCTATCATATTTCCAATTACCCCTCTGGTACAACACTCATACAGAGCGATTGACCTCATTCTGTTAGTCCTCCACCTCTCACCTTTATGACCATGTTCAAGAGTGGCATAGAAGGAGGAGCACATGTCATGCCTCGTCCTTCGAAGGCTGTGTCTATCTAGATTGGTTTCTTAGGATGCTTTTATCACCCGTTGGAAAAGATGTCACGTCCTATTTCCTCACAAAGAGGAAGAAGCTCTTTAAACTGCTCTAAGATATGACCTGATTTATGCGCAATTCAGTTATGTCTATACCTTCATTCCAGATCTTCCTATTCCTAGAGGTGCCAATGCACCAGGGGAATCTCATGCCACCAACGGTATCATTGGAACCCTTTCACACCCTTCGCTATAAACTCAACAAAATAATGGCTATATGCAGGGGTGCACCAGTTCCTCCAACACTTATGCCCCTCCTGCTAGCAACATGTTTTCAGGGCCCCAACTTGTCGACCAAACCATTTCTCCTCCTTATGCATAACCGAGTGCTCCAACCCCTCAAGCATCAACACCACAGCCTCCCATCCATCCTCAGCACCAATAACAACTGCCCCTCAAGGTCAAGTGTTTGCACAACAGAGTGCAACTAATCCCCAAAATTTGAAGAAATCTATTAAGGGGAGGGGTAACAAAGGTAACAAGGGTAATCAAGGAAACTAACCTAGTTAACCCCAAGGGAACCAGCCTAACACTAACAACCAACAATAGGGAAGTTAGCCCAAGCAGAACAAAGCTATTCATATGAAAAAGCCTTGAGCATGTTGTGGTGTAAATGACCATTATACACATGAGTGTCCCTTGTTACCCGAGATGTGCCAAATGTGGGAAGCTCAAGCAACTTCTAGAGGTCAACAATCACCTTAGAATCTCGTGACATCTCAACCGGCAATGCTTACAAATACTTTCCCTCAGCAAGGACTACCAGATCCTTATCATGAATTTAGATAAGGTTAATCCCTTCGATATCAACTTGCAAACTCGGCCATGTCAATAGACAAATCATTGACCTCGTTCGCCACTGAGTCCAAAACCAAAGCGTTTGTTGAGCATCTTACGACACCAAATGATCTATTACAGATCCCTCAACCTAATGTTGAGGTCATTCCCAACATCCCAAAGGGACGATTACATCATAACATGACTTCTAACCGAGTTTCCCATACATACAGTATAGTATAAGACTTGGCACAATCACTCATTTCCATGTCGACGCTGGAAGTAATCCAGTCATCCCCATCTCAAAAGAAATATCTACTAATTATTCTGGGTGCATTAGATCCTTATGAAGATTGTTTTATGATCTTCTTAGTTGATACATCATAGCATTCCCCATTTCCTTCATCCATTTCTTTCCAGATACGAGTCCGAGTCCATAATGCCATCAACTCTTGATGCATTATTAACAAAGGTTCATCCACCTGTGAGATGTCCACTATCATTTGGAAACAACTTAAGCCACGTGAGTTTTTCCCCTCCACCATCAGTTTGCGTGCTTGGGACAGACAATCCTCCCAACCTCCTAGCATGTATCACAACTATCCAGTGACCCTTACGGGTAATACTATCCATGTAGACATTGAGGTTATTGATGCCCCTTTAGATTACAACATTCTCTTGGGTCGTAGTTACAGATATTCCATGTCAGCAGTCACATCTGCGGTTTTCTGCAACATGTGCTTCCCCCAGGAAGGGAAGATCCTTACCATAAATAAGATGACTTACTACAAGACAACATTTATGACCTCCCTCGAGTCCATTATCTCGTCGGTGTTAGATAAGAAGTTTCCAACTCCCTTTACCAATCTTTCACCCAGAGTCTATAAATATTTTTCATTGTTGGGTGCTTTCCCTAGTCCTCCCCCTCTCATCTGAGAGACTAACTCTTTGATGTTTTGCATGTTACAAGCATCATGGGCTGCCCTTAAGTAGTCTAGTACATCTGATCAATAGCCAGCTCCTTAGCACCCTACTGTTGCCATCCTAGCCACGCCCTCCAGATCCACCCACCCAGGACCTCCTCCGTTTGTCGGTGCCTCTCCTATGTTTCCACCAACAACTTTTCCTCCAAGTCTCAACCATCGAGGAGTTATTCCACTGGGATATTACCCTAGAGGCCAGATACCTTTCTTATTTCCACCTCCGACAATATTTTTTATCCCTGTCATGGCTTTGTTGGTCCTTCCTAATATGAATTTGGGGATCCTAATATGGTACATCGATCCCCCTGCAAGCATTCCACCTGGTCAGCTAAGACCTTATCATGCTTTGACCCTAGTTCAACCAATCCCTACTGCCCCTGCCACTGCTTCAATTCCAGCACAACTTCAACAAGAACCCACTACTGTTATGCAAGCATCCAGATAGGGGGGAAAAGCTAAAAGGAAAGAACTTTAATACAAGACTCCCCACACTCCTCAAGCCCCTAAGGCCCCAAAGTCATCACCTTCGTTTGCTTTGTGTAATGTTGTTGGGCATGCCACCAATAATTGTCTCGAGCTTCCTCATCTTAAACCTTTGGTTCATGAAATTTTCCCTGAGTCAAATAACCCTAAAGTCCATGTTAACTTATCGAGGCCACCCAAGAAACTCAAAAAATTACACACAAATCACCCTTGTGCCTTGTGCAATCATCATGGTCACTACTCCCATTGTTGCCCTCCTCTCGATGAATTTTTTGATTTCGTAGAGGTGCTTCATGAATAGGAGACCACTCGTAGTGGATCACCTACTCCTCTACTCATGGATTCTGGTACCACTAGTAAACCAGAATAGGGGGACTCTGGTCCCACCATCGTGATCCCTCCCCCCAATCTCGCAATGACAAACACCACAGGCCAGATCCTTTACCTTTCGTCATCCATGAGTTCCTCATAGGAAAACCATTCTGAGGTCTCTGCACGTGCTTATATTGAACCTCTTTCGAAATAAGTCGAGGTCTCAACATCCATAGATCCTCTATTTATCATCTAATCATCTATCGTTCGAGGTGATGCATATGTTAACCTTCTTTCTCAGGTTGATGCACCAGGTACCACCACCACATCATGTAGTATCTCTTCATGCCCATATTCCATTTTCATGAGGACAGCATGGAACCTATGCCCACCCCTAATTATCCTTGGGATGATATGCACCATTGTGCATACTTCCTGCAATAGTAGTCTCATGACCAATATGTTGTGGAATCCAAAGAATTCATCCATGGTAAAGTTGATTGGTTTTGAAATATATTCCCTGTCCTAGACACTTTCAAAGAAGGGAATATGGCCAACATCTCTCCTACTATCAAAATCATCATTTCAAATAAACAAGGGGTTAAAGAAAACATTAACTTGGGGGCACAGTGCACCCCGGAAGAAATTAAAGCTTACACCAAGCTCTTCAAAGAATTCCCTGATGCTTTCGCCTAGTCTCACTCTAAAATTCCTAGACTTGATTCCGCCATTGTTGAGCCCCATATTGACACATGGCCCGATGCCACTCCTGTCCATCAAAAGTTGAGACCCATCGACCCTTCACACCATGAGGCCATAAAACCTAAGATCGACAAGCTCAAGCAAGATGATTTCATCTATCCCATTGAATATACCACATGGGTATCCAACCCAGTTCCTGTTCTTAAGAATTAAGGCACCATTCATGTATGCACAAATTTTCATGACCTGAACAAAACTTTTCCCAAAGACAACTTTCCCACCTTGTTTATTGACCAGATAATTGTTGAGTGTGCAGGGCATGAGGTCTTGTCCTTTATGGGTGGATTCTCTGGGTACAACCAATTCAGTATCTGTCGTGCTGATTAGTTAAAGACATCATTCATTAGTCCATGGGGAACCTTTTCATATTGGGCCATTCCATTCAGCTTAAAAAATGTTGGAGCCACATTTCAGTGGGCCATGTCATACTATTTTCATGACTTGGCTCACCTTATCCTTTCTTACCTTGAAAATATCACCACTCATTCTAGGTCTCGAGCGTAACATATTCATCATTTTCGCACCATTTTTCTCTGATGATGCAAGTACAACATTCATCTTAATCAATTGAAATGCATTTTTTATGTTCCTGTTGGCTGTCTGTTAGGCTTCATTGTGTCGAAAGACAGTACTACTCTTGACCCCTTGAAATTTCAAGCCATTCTTGAGCTACCACCTCCCCGTACCTTGCGCCAATTAAAAATCCTTCAAGGCAAAGCCAACTTCCTTCGTAGGTTCGTACCTAACTATGCAACCACCGCACATGGGTTTCTTAGACTTCTTTACTCAACCATTCCAATTTTTTAGGAAGACCATGCTCAACAACCTTTTGATGCTCTGAAGCATGATCTCACTTCCACACCCTTGATCAGTCCCCCCAACTTCACCAAGGATTTCATCTTGTGCATCTCACCTTCCACCCATCTGGTGGTTGGGGTCCTCATTCAAGAAGATGATGATCAGAATGAGAATGTTATCTACTATGTCAGTAAGAACCTGGTAAGCCCCCCCGTGAACTACTGTTAGGAAGAGAAATTGGCACTGACTGTCATGTTCTTTGTCCAAAATCTTCGTCACTATATCCTTACACATACCACTAGGGTCATAACAAAATCCATTCCCATGGCCTTCCTATTGGGTCGAAAGATCATCAATTGGAAGTATGTATGTTGAATCGTCATCCTCTAGGGATTTGATCATCATTTTGTTATGCCTAAGAGTAAGAAAGATTTGGCCCTTGCTAAACTCATTTCTAAATTACCCACTAGTGCACTTGATCCTCCGGTTAATGACGAGCTCCCGGATAAACACTTGTTTTTCATCACTTCAGAAAATCCTTGTTATGGAGATATTCTCACATATTTGTGAACCCAAAATCCCCCCCCCATCTTACTTGTGATGATCAATGCCGAATTCAATATCAGGGCCCTCGGTACCTCCTCCTCGGTGACGTCCTTTATCGTCGCAGTGTGGCTTCTATCTTTTGTCATTGTCTCACCCATTCTGAAGCAAAGCAAGTGTTAAATGCTTGTCACAACGGTGCTCGTGGTGCTCAACTCTCTGGTATGGCCACTTTCTAGAATTTCATTCGTGTTGGTTACTTTTGGCCTTCTCTCTTCGGTGATATCATTGAGGTAGTCAAAAACTGCCCCAATTGCCGACATTTTGCCCCAAAGGAAAGAGCCCCACCAACTCCCCTCCATCTTGTCATCGTTGCTGATCCTTTTTGTAAATGGGGCATTAGCTTTATGGAGTGTCAACCACCATCTGTTAATAACCATAAGTATATTATCATGGCGGTCGACTATTTTACCAAATGGGGTCAGGCCATGCCAATGTTCAATAACACAGCGGTTACTGTGGCTGTGTTCTTTTTTAACCATGTTATCGCTCGATTCGGGGTTCTGAAACAATTGGTCTCTAATCATGGATAACATTTTGAAGATGAGGTATGACATGAACTATCCTCACTGTTGGGCTTCCAACACCAATATTCATTGTCTTATTACCCCCAAGGTAATGGACACCTTTAAGCAGTCAACAAGATTGTCAAAATGATGCTTCAGCGGATGGTGAATAAGTTCAAGACCAACTAACACCTTATTCTCTTCCCAGCTTTGTGGGCATATAGAACTTCTATCAAAACCGCCACTAGGTTCACTCATTTCCAACTTGTTTTTGGTGAGGAGGTAGTCTTACCAATCGAGTGTGAGATCCCTTCCCTCCACCCAATTGTTTAACTTCTCCCTGACACCCAACCATTAGAACAAAGACTTGTCATGCTTTAATGCACCTCTGAAGATCGTTTTGTTTCTTTGTAAACCATTGAAGCAGCCAAAAAGTGCACCAAAGCTTAGTATGGCCAAAAATTCAACCTTGGGGCCTTCCAAAAAGGTGATCTTGTTTTGGTTTATGACCAAGCCCACGATACCCTCGGACATGGGAAGTTCGAATCATTATGGATAGGACCTTACATCATTCGTAAGGACTTAGGTAATGGGGCATATCTCCTGGAGGATTTTGAAGGTCAACTCCTTCCTAACCCTCGTAATTTACTCTACCTTATGAAATTTTACCCATAGCATCTCCCATTGATTTGCACGTATTTATTTTTGTAATGCATTTAGGTAGGTTGCATCATTTCATTTTAATGATTTGACACTTCACCAGGAAGCCATTTTTCCAAGAAAGGTCGCTTTGTCCCTTCCTAAAATCAAATTTCTTCATATGCGCCACATGTACCTTAGGGACCACCTTCCCTTAATACTTTTCATACCACATGTCGATTTTTGTCATGAATAACCATCATTTACTCATGTTTTCATGGTCCCCACCAAGCCTATTCTCGATGGCAGCATCATCGAGCCACCCTTGTTTAGAGCATCTGTGATGAGTCACCCTTGCATCCATGGAGTCTGTTTCACATCCCATTCTATCATGTCACAATATTCCATCCGTATTTGCATACCATTCATCCTGTGTTTCCCATTTTGGCCTCTAGTCATACTTTACCCATCCCCTCTGGAGTTGAGTCAGTTGTTGCCAGATAAACCATGCACTTTATGCTGTGACAAGGGAATTCATATGTTTGTCCCTCACTCCCACTTTTTCCATTATCCTTGATGTTAGTCAATCACTCACATTACTATTTTCCCTGTTGCCTTATTTGAGGATCCTCATTGCCTCACCTATCGTGGGCCCTATTATGTCGACATCAACTCATTTATTCTAGAAGAATATGATAGAGGGTGGTGTATCTTGGTTCCAACTTCCATTCTTGTTTGGTGCCTCGGATCAAGAAAACGGACTCATCATTTTCCTTTGAGTTAGTTATTTTGATGTCTATGATTCATACATTTGATGGTCTAGTGATGCAAAATATTGTACTACTGATTTCCATATGTGTGTGAGATGTTTCAGACCTCATGAGAGGGTGGCCCTTTAGGTAGGACCTCATAAGCACGGATGAATTCCTAATATGCTACAACCTCAAATATGATTCTGCATATTTGATGGGTTCAGTTCTTACCGATCGTAGTGTTCATAGCATGCATGTCTCCTTCAGATGATCCATTCAATTTTGTAGAGCCCACCCCTGTTCAGTAGGGCTTCTCCAGTTGTTCTACCCTCCCTCCCACCCATTTTTTAGGGAAGGGCAATTAGATCTCATGTACACAGATGATATTGTTCCTGGCTCATGTTTTTCCAGGTGCATTGTGTATATGGGACACATTGTATTATTTTCTAGCTCAATTATGCTAGGATGTCATGAACCATTCAACATGTACTTCATTGCTCAGTTTTATGTTTCTGGTAACACCATTATTTTTGTACTAAGTTATCTCGGTGGGTATAGGTATGCCTCCCCTGCCTCATTGAGGTTCGGTACCACAACATAAAAGGAGGCTTGCATTGGTCTCGCCCCCTCTGTCCCTATCCTCCTTCGCTTCTGCTCTATTGCTCTCTCTCTCTCTCTCTGACTCCACTTTGTTGTCTAGTGATTATTTCTTTACAATGTACTTCAGTCATATGTTTTACTCCTAACACTTGTACATTGGGGGGAAATCCGTTATCATGAAAAAATTGATCATCTAGCCTAATTTACTAGATGCATCGAAGTACACCATGTAAAGCCAATTTTACCATAGTAAAATTGCTTTCACCATGAGAAATTACTTAATAAACCAACTTTGTTAAGTAACTTTGTTAACTAATTTATAATTAAACCCATTAATAATAATTAAATAAATCACTATTTATTTGATTTTCTTATACGAATAATTAATTAAAACATTGTTCAATTATTATTCCTTGTCATATTTGGCCCAATTATGAAAAATTAACAGATAAATTATTACTTATCTTATTTTCTCTAAGAATAATTAATTAATCACTAATTAATTATTATTCCTTGTCAAATTTTGCTAAATCCCTTAGGAATAATTAAATAAATCATTATTTCTTTATTATTCCTTAACCAATTTCTTGAGATAATAAATAGATTATTTATTTAATTATTATTTATACATAAAACTTTAAATACTTTTTCCTTGCTAACAAAACATAATAAAATATTCCGAGTGGTTATTCCAAGAATGCAATTAATAATATTTTAGTAGTACTCATTATTCGAGGATAACTCAATATTTTGCTATAAATAGAAGGGTTTCTCATTCATTACTCACGCTTGATTATTTTCATTGTTGCACTCACTATTGTAAGTTTGATTATTTTCATTGTCCACCACAACATTTCTTTCATTTGAGTTCCCATTGAGCTCAAACATTTTATTTGTTGGGTTTTTCACATTATAGAGGAGAGAGACTCTATCAAAAATCTTAATACGTTTGAGGATAGCAAAGAACCCATCCCATAGAGGGGGACTGGTAACATTTATTTGTTCCCTTTATAAGTGTTGTAATAAAATATATTCTTTGTATATCCAGTTTCCATTGGATGATTGGAGTTATTACTAGTTTTTTTGTTATGTTTAAATATGATTGTGTTATAGATCAGGACTTTGGAAGGTTTTGTTTCGATCAGTTCCTGTAGATCTACAATGTTTAGCAGCCATTTATATTGTTGAGACTGTTTTTTATCCACATCCTTAAGTGTTTCCTTTTCATACATCTTTGAGAAGAAAATACTACAACACTAATTCTTGATTATACTGGTGCCACATCACCCCTCTTTCCCTTTACAAGGCGATGTAGGGTACCTTGTTGATGACATCATAGTTTCGATGCTCTTTGGAGGCATTACCCATGGACATGGAGCTACTTTCTTGAGAATGGATCACTCATCATCCTATTTGTCACTCGTGAATTTTTGAGATTTTGAGGAGGATGAAGTCATAGTGGAAGAGGCATTTCCCCCACACACACTACAACATAACAGTAAAATAATGCCTAAAACAGTGCCAAAATTTAGCGTTTTTCATTTAACGAATTAAACACTTTTCCCGACACAAAAATTAGTTGGACTAGGTATGTTTATGACAACAAAAGATTTGGTGTCGTAAATTTCACTAGAGATAACATCATAAATGGCGCTTAGAATAGCGCCAAAAAAATAGTGGCAAAACCAAAAATAATGCCCTAAATATTGCCCACAATCTTGCCTGGAGTTTTGCCAAAAGTTGTGTTAGAAATAACGCCCCAAATATAAAAGGATTAACGCCAAAAATAATGCCTGGAATAGCGATAGAAAGAGCACTAGGAAAAGAGATAGGAATAGCATTAGTTTAGCGTCAAAAATAGCTCTAGGATTTGCTTCCAATTTGGCTCTTAGTTTGGCTTCCAGTTTAACATCCATTTTTCCTTCTCCTTTTGCTTCTCGTTTTGCTTCTAGTGTGGCTTCCAATTTTTCTTCGTGTTTTGTTTCTAGTCATGGGGGATTCACTGGAGGAGAAATACCATACCATGTTCATTCATATTGGGGAATACATATTGAGAAAAAATATGAAAATTATATTGAGCGTATAATAGGGGGTAAAGGGTTTTTATATTGGCAGGTATAAAAAATGAAGTTCCCAGTTAATGAAAAAATATAAAGGGGTATAAAAAAGGTTAATGAAAAAATAGATTCCTACAATATTCAGTGAAAGTAGGGGTTTTTTAAATTAGAAGGCTGTATTGGGTTCATATTGGTATCAAGTTAAATAAAGTGCTTTTTAGAAATTGGAAATTTATATTGGGTTCATATTGGTATAGGGTTAAATAATGTGATGTTTAGATGTATTTTCCAATATGTAGTCAAATTAAAGGTATTGTTTAGTATGCCATGAATGCACATGATATGTCATAGTTTCATTGAGTGAAGCCCCCATGCTTCTAGTGTGGCTTCCAATTTTGCTTCTAGTGTCAATTCCAATTTTGCTTCCATTGTTGCTTATTTTTTTTCCAAGCTTCAGGAATAGTGCCAGGATTTAGGTCCAATTTGGCTTTTGATTTGGCTTTCAATTTTGCTTCCTATTTTCATTCTAATGTGGCTTCCAATTTTACTTCCATTGTTGTTTTTTTTTTTGCTTCAAAAAATGATTATTGTTTTGCATACAATTAAATTAATATGCTTTATTTCAATTGAATTAGTTAAATATATCATGTCTCTTAAATAACTTATATGATTATAAATCATATGAATGCATTTCAAATATTTTATAGGTTAACATTCATAAAGAATTTTTAGGGAAACAAACATCCATACAAATTAACAACATGATTGTACTTATTAAATCTCCATCAAAATATAATCTACAGCATCTAGTATATATAAAATAACAATCTTTGTGCATTATTGTACAATCTTTGTAATATATAATTTCCCTCATCCTTAAACACTCTATTACAGTTGGCTTATGTATTTGGTTAAGGATCAGTTGGGTACTGATCTTAACTGGGTTCTCTCAGAATTAAGGTTTTGATCTAGGTGGAGAATAAGTTTTGGTGGGTGGAGGCCAATCCTACCCTACCTTACTTGGTTCCACTCATGGTTAGTGTTGTTTTCTTATCTTGTGAAGGATTTTAGTGAGTTTGTTTATATAGTGCGTGGGGCTAGTTGAGTTGGTCTTGGGAGGAAATGGGAATGAAGAATGGAGGTTGATCAATATTCCTTTGTGGTTCACTCCACCGGCTTGTCCATGACTATTGGTGAGGCATAGGAAGTTGGAAAATATACTGTGATATAATCTTATAAGTAACCAAAAAGGAAATGGAACACATGGACAAAGTGGTGTAGAAAAGAAAAGTGATTTGATTAATTATAAACAACCATTGTTTACAAAAATTTATTTTGATCAAACAATTAGTGGACACATTTTGATGAAAATTTGATAAAAACTTTCAATTGTGACCATCATCTCTAGCTAACTATACTTCCTTTTCATTTATAACATGAATATCCTTATATCTTTTACCTAAAAGGTTTATCAAAATATCTAATTTAAAATCACTTAACATTAAATCATCATTATAATGTATCTCATATGTATGCAATAATCAACCATATTATAAATGTGAAAGTAATAAAAATTAAAAAATAAAAAATATTTGATAGTGAAAAAAGTCAAATTAATAATTATATAGTAAATAAAAAATTAATTGATATTACACCCTTTATATATATATATATAATCTATTGAATTATTTTATTTTTTATTTTTTGTGTAAGCTTAGGTAGGAACCTTTCATTTTCCGCTATTCACCCGATTTCCGGGGAGGTAGCACAAGAATCCAACGGAAGATCTCTGATTGGGTGAAACTTCATTTCCATGGCCATTGCCACTTGAGCTATCCCATAAAGACTATTGAATTATTTATTTTAATAATATATTATTATTAATATTTATCAAATTAAAAAAATCTCATTATAACTTTTTATTCATTTATTATTCATAAACAAAGTTAATAAATATAAATCTAGTCCTTCCACTGATTTTTTATTTCAATAATTTCAATTAGCTTTTATTTATTTTTATACCGAGGAGAATGATGGAGACAATTATACATTATAGTATGAACTTGATCTATTATATTTGATATTTTATTTTATTTTGGCTTTTTGGCTTTTTTAATATTAATTGACTTTCATTTTCACATACTTTGCATAATGAAGTTATTAAATATTCTTTAATATTAATTGGCTTTCCATTTTTACATACTTTGAATCGATACGGATGTCCATGGAATCTTTTCGGTTCATGTATGTGTTCAATGATTTGATCACAAGACAGTTTTAAAAAGCCATTTTTAAATAGTCATTGATTTTGTATTCGTATATATTTTTAAGAATGAAATGATTAAATATTTCAACTCTATAATGGACGACAAAGTATCAGTTGACTTTTTTACTGGAGTTATCTGTTTGATTAATTAATTCACACGCATGTCCAAAACGTCGATGGTGACATTTTAATCCTGTATCATGGTTATGACAGATTTTAAGTTAAAAATTATAAAATTTCACGTGATAATAGGTTATAATCCGATATTCTATGATCTAACTCTAATTCTTATTCAGCGGATTCCAACCTGTTTCCAAAATTCTGCATTTAAGATAAACTTCAAAGGTTAGAATATGTTGACAAAACATACAAAACTCGATACTAATATGAGTGTGTTATGATGGCGATCCGGCGACTATAGGGTCTTTCGTTTCTCTATCATTTCGCGTGAACTTCGAAGAAAAAGATGCTATGGTTAGTGCTCCATTGGCCTCGTAACTTAATTAAAAATTTTGAACAGAGGCGGCTGAGAGGACTATTAATTTGGGTTGTAGACAAGGTTGCGTATGTTCGCAGAACCCTTGGTGTTACGTAAGCGCCGATGAGATGAAATAAAAACCAGTTCTAATACAAGCTATCAGAGCAAGGTTTTGATCATCGGGTCCTCGGGTCTGTGGGTTATGGGCCCATGGATCCGCTGCGCACTAACAGACAGATCCATTTCGGCGTGCAGAAGTTGAATTCATTACAAAACTCTGGAAATTTTATTTTAACGATGCCAGAGATGCTTCAGGAATCCATGATATTAATGGAAAGGAAACCGGGATATAAGGGATCCACGATATTAATGGAAAGGAATCCTGCATATAAGGGATTAGGGATCGTATCCATATGCCGGACACTGTGAAATTGTGGCCGAAGGCTTTGATGGGAAACGATTTCTGACCTCCGATGTATGATTTTGTCTTCAATGTTTACTTTCCGGAAAATCAATGCGCGAATCTGCGCTGCGGCCTCCATCAGAGTCGTTTGGGTCTCAGCTTATCACAATGCATAAGGCGGGCATAATTATAAGCAGAGACTCAAACGACTCTGGAAGAGCTAACGCATCCTTCCACGTTGAAATTCTGCGATAGTTTGTTTGGAGCTGTTTGAATGAAAGTATCTATTGAAAATTTGGGTAAATGTATGGATCAATAAAAAAAATGTAAGCAATAAGCATTCCGCAAGTTGCTTGGTCAGATGGACTGTTTGACACATTTTTGTTATGCGGTTATTGTTGGTGAGATTTCTCGTTTGCTGCTCACTCGCTTTTAAACTTTAATGATGGTGATCAGAGTCAACTGAAATTGATATGGTTTTCAGATTTGAGGAAAATTTTAACCATTTATTTTTTATGCTTAAAAATATAAATAAAAACAGTGAAACACCATTTCATTTATTTTTACATTTATATTTTTAATGGAACAAATTTTTTAAAGGTTAACTAAACCATCTCGAAACAACAATCTTCGCACAACGACTCTTCTACCATTTTCATTTTCTATTTTGTTCCAAAAACTTCTCACCGGTTGCTCACTATTGCTCACCGGTCATTGTTATCACTCTTTTTTCCTCTTGTTTTCCAAAACTTAAAATGACCCTTTTGTTTTCCTTTTATGTATTTTCTCATGTAAATACTAAAAATTAAGATGCCCCTTTCCTAGAAAAGCGGTTAAGTTCCAAAACCAAGTTTTGAAATGCTCAAACATATGAGCATAAATATACTTGACCATCCTTGTACAAGTTCCTGGTCTTCACAGGCTTTAGAAGGCTGTCCCTGCAGAGAACAAGCTTCATGCTTTATCACACAACTTAGTGTGTCATGAAAAATTAAAACCTTATTTATATTTACAATTTTATCAACAATATATGAATGAATGGATATATAGATGCATGTATATCAATGTTTATATACTTTCACCAACCAAATCGTTGCTCTTATATATCAATGTTTATATACTTTCACTAACCAAATTGTTTGACAAAACAAACTTCAACCTTTTTGTTGAGTGAAGTGGGTATGTATTTCTGGGAGTTTCCAAGCATCCAGTTATTAGGCATCGGAATGTAGGGCCTGTAAACCAGCTATGCTAATAGTGCAACTCATTCATGTGGTTGTACACTTTGAAATATTCATGTGCTCAACATTGATTTTCAAGATGACTGTTATTATTGTTTTTTTTTTTATAATTTTCCTCGGGTAAACTAGATTGGAGTAAATGATAAAAATTGCAATGTTTGTATTAAAGAATTAAAAACCCACTGGTCAGCGCTACGAGAAGAGTTTGGCTCTTCATAATGCTTTATATTGTTCATGCACATTTCACATTAAATAGAAAACATGGTTTTAGGAAAGTTAGAACAACATCCTAAGAAATAGAAACTAATTCCTATCCTAAAGTTACGTGAAGCAACTCAACCTATTCTAATATATTCTCCATTAGCATTAACACTCCCCCTTAATGGAGAATGGGTTCACATATATGCCTAACATCTCCCTAAACATTTGAAACTTAACTTTTCCAAGAGGCTTAGTGAAAATATCAGCAACATTATCACATGTATTACAATATTCCAAATGGATTTCTTTGGATTGCACTTTCTCCCTCACAAAGTGGAATTGTGTATTAATGTGTTTAGTGTTTTTGTGAAACACCGGATTATTGACAAGTTTGATTGAACTCTGATTATCTCATATGATTGTTGTTGCATCTATCTATTCTTCCCCAACATCCTGGAGAAGTCTCCCCAACCAAATTGCCTCACACGTTGATGCACACATGGCTTGATACTCCCCTTCTGCTGAGGATAACGAGACTATGTTCTACTTTTTTCTGCTCCATGTGATCACCCTAGATCCAATGTTCAATGCATAACCTGTTATAGATCTATGATCATCTACATTACCAGCCCAACCTGAATTTGCATATCCTGCCAGTCTAACATTAGAGGAGTCAGTGTAAATAATACCTTAATCTGCAATACCTTGTAGATACCTCAAAACACTTTTTGCTGCATTCCAATGGCTTTCAAGTGGCTTAGACATAAGTTGACTTAGCACACTGACTACATAAGCCAAATCATGTCTGGTGGTGGTTAGGTAGATTAGACTCCCAACCAGCTGTCTCTAAAGTGTTGCATCCACCGCTTTTGAGCCATCCTCACACTCCAATTTGATGTTCTTCAACGGTACCGCTACAGGCTTACACCGATCCATCCTAAACTTTTCTAACAAGCCTTTGACATACTTTGCTTGGGACAGAAATGTTTGACCTGAATCTCTCCAGATCTCAAGACCTAAACATTATCTGAGTTCACCATGGTGTTTCATTTCAAACACTTGTGACATCTGTTGCTTGATTTCATTGATTAGATATGTAGCATCACCTATAATGATCAAATCATCTACATACAATGAAATCAACACTACGCACCCTTGTTCATCTTTCATGGTGTAAATATTAGGGTCATTTTTACTTTTATTATAGCCAACCTGCAGAAAAAATGAATCAATCTTTTCATACCAAGACCTGGGAGCTTGTTTTAATCCATAAATTTATTTCTTCAGTCTACAGACTAAATGTTCTTTTCCTTTCTGGACAAACCCTTCCAGTTGCTTTAGATAAACCTCTTCTTTTAGTTCTCCATTCAAAAATGCAGACTTTACATCTAGTTGGTGCATCATCCAATGTTTCTTAGTAGCTAAAGCGATTAACATTCTAATGGTGTTCAATTTAGCTACAAGGGAGAACGTTTATTTATAGTTTATCCCTTCATTTTGTGAGTACCCCTTTGCTACCAACCTAGCTTTTTGTTTTTCTATGGTTCCATCTGCATTAATCTTCGGTTTATATAACCATTTACAACCTATGGCTTGTTTCCTCTATGAAGTTCAACCAATTCCCAAGTGTTATTTCTTATTATTGAATCATATTCCTGTTCCATGGTTGTTTTACATTCATTACATTCATTTGCTTCTTTATAACTAGAAAGTTCAACCACATTCATCATACAAGTTATAAAGCATTTTCCCTATATCTAGATAAAAATGGATGTTCTATTAATTAAGTGGCTTTCCAGGTAAGATACCTGGAGAGTGCCCAAGCACTTCACACATACACTCTGTACTTATATGTGGAGAACAACCTAGTACATATAGACTTTCACACAATGAGGTGGTTTGAACCACTCCCTGAATATTAGGATCTGAGATCTAAAGTTACTCTCAATCCTATCATCACCATAACAGTAAACTAAGTTTGGCTTTCTCCATTAATTCTATCACTCCCCCTTAATGGATAAAGGGTACTAAACAATAGCATATGCCTGTTGGTTTAATCTCAGCTAGGCTTACAATTAAAAACATGAAAAAACTTGGTAACAGTGTTTTCACTTTTGTCTTCTCGGTTGAGAGTCCATGCTTCTTCATCTTGATTTCAGGCTTCATCTTCACTTTCCTCTCCATGAGATAGTGATGCATCTTTGCCTCATTTCTTCCCCTGTGAAGGAACACTTGAATTCTTGTTCTCGTCCTTCTCAGAAGTATGGCAAAGTGGATAGGAGAATTTTCCTTCTCATTATTTCTGGTGTAAACTATCTGAACATCAACGATGATGTCTTCACCATTCATTAATGAAACTTCTTTGTTAACTTCATAAAGGCATGGTGTTTCCATCCATGCTTCAAGAAGCTTCAATTCTTCTTCAAAATTTATTGTTGTTTCTTGCCTCCCAATATCTGCACAAAAAACAATGTTAGATTTATAAAGAGGACCATATTTACTTTCATCTTCCTGCTCCTTCAGGAGAGTTTTCATTTCACCATCTCCCCTACTTCATCCCTTTCTGCTATCACAGTTATGCCTTTAGCCTCTTCACTCAGTTTTGCAGGCATCTTCTACATTTGATCTGTTTGTGAAGATAAGACTTCCTTCTCACCAAATAGTAATTTATGAATAAGATGTTCTTCAATCATCAAATTGATCCACTCATCATGAGGTATATAAATCTCATCAAGCTTGATTTCTGCATCAGGAAAACTTTTAGGTTCTACAATAATGGATGTGTTTTCATCATCACAAATTTTAGTTACAAGCACACATTCATTACCCGCCATTGCATCTTCAGTTTCACAGTCAAATATGGGATCATTACAATTTAAATTTTCATCAGTTTTGTTTTCTTCTGCCACATCTTTGCAATCAACTTCATCTGACTCGTCCCATTGATCTTCAACACTTTGTTTCTCTTCACATCCTTCCTGAAAACAACTCGTGAGTTTTCAGTCTCACGTTGTTTCAGAACATATAGAATCTCTTGATAAGCCTGGTCATTAATAAAACCACTATGCCTTATGAAAAAGATATCATTAGGATCAAATATGTCTAAAAGTGCAGCCATATTGGAAACAATCGAGGTTATCTCGCTTTGAGATTTGTTTTCGACTCCACACGGTCCTGTAACGAGCTCCAACAACCCCATTACCTCGCAGGCATGAAACTTCTCCTTTTGGTAGCTCTTCAACTGTAGAACCTTGTAGACTGTGCCTTCTATGCCACGCAGGTCTTAGTGCCCTCGGCTCTAGCGACGAGCAACTAAACGACCTCTTACAAGCTAGAAACACTATCAATATCTAATTTTGATGCACATATTTCTGAAGATGGGTTCATTCAGCTAAAAAAAGGAATTCACATTTTCTTTGGCATAAAATAATATTCAGAAAAAATTACCCAATTGGTTTTCAGATCCCAATTGATTTTTCAGATCTCTTCAACAACGGAAAAAAATAGAATACATATTTATGAATCATCTTGTCAATGAGATTGCTTTGACTGTAAGATAAAGACCATAGTGCATTGAAAACGAGGAGTTATAAAGGAAATCCTCTTTCAAGGGAGTTGCTGCTTCAGACCAAGTGTCTTAGGGGATTCTAATATGTAGGCCACCACCACAGACTCAAGGTGCCACCACTGCTCTGATCTCTGGTGTTGCAATCTCATGGATTGTAACTAACACAGTTGGGTCTCTGACTCAATCTCCACATCACAACACAGTCCTCTCATGCTGTAATGGATGTTTTCCATGTGGATTTCTAATACATGCACCCCTTTAAAATAAAAAAGAAAAAAAAACACAGCCAACATGATCGTCACAGATGTACACAGGATTCCTGTGACGAACGTCGCAGAGATACATCATAATCCTGCAACGATGTGAAAAATAAAATTTGTGTGAATAGATCAATAGTATCGTCGCAATTAATCTTCAGCTTCTCAGCGACTCGTCGCAATTACTCTTTAGTTTCCCATTGACAATGTATCGTCCCTCAACTCAACGTACAGGACTCTCCTTCCTGCAGCTCTGATACCATGATAAAAATGGCAACGTTTGTATTAAAGAATTAAAAACCCACTGGTCAACTCTACAACAGAGAGCTTGGCTTTGCAGAACGCTCTACATTGTTCATGCATATTACACATTAAATAGAAAACATGGTTTTAGGGAAGTTAGAACAACATCCTAAGAAATAGAAACTAATTCCTATCCTGAGGTTACGTGAACCAACTAAACCTATTCTAAGATATTGTCCATTATCTTCAAGAGTAAAGAATCAAAAAATCAAATAAATTTACGTGATAGTTTTGGACATATAATGTATGTACTATATATATTTTTATCATCATTTCTTTCCTACTAATATTTTTTCTCTCTTATATTTCATCAACTCAATTGTCGCCAAAGTAAAAGTTTTAAAACCTAGGCGTATTTGGACCTAATAACCTTCAATATTGCTAATATAAAAAATTGGAACTCTGGAAATTCAGGTTATGAATATTGTTTCTTTCTCACACTCCAACGATTTGACCGTGCTCATGCCTGCGCATGAACTAGCGTCATCACTGTCATTTCCTTTTTATTGTAGTTTCCATTTTATTAAATCAAGCATGGCAGTGTTTACCTATTTGTGGATGTATAATCTAGCATGCGCTTTAAAAGGAATTTTCTTTTTTTCCAGATTGTCAGGGGAAGATTTCTATGCATTTATGAAGTTATCCACTTAATTTTACATTGGATAACGATGGTATAATCTATGAAATGGATCCTTACAAGGTCAGCTGGGCAGTGGGTTTTATTACCAAACGTACACTTTATTATATTTTATAAAGTTAATTAAAATCATGATAGAACATACATAGGGATGAGCTAAATTGGCCATGTCAAACAGTGTCGAGCATGGTCTAATGGAAACCCAGAGAGGTAGAAACACAAAATTGACACACAAACAAACAATATTGAGTTGCTACTCTTTTATTGATGTAATAAACTTGGCTTTGAAACAACTATCTATAGAGCTGGGGCTTTTGGCTTTTATATATACTTGATTCTACTCAAATAGGGTGAGAAGTATTTATGTTTTCGAGGAAGAGACTCACTCAAAATAATTTCAACATATATTATATTTAGTTTTTTCAAAATAAAATCAAATTCGAACTCACTCACACTCTAATCTGAACTCTAATCCATACTGCACTTAACTCAGCTTATCTCTTCATGCATCACTCTACTTGGATGTTGCTAGATCTTCATGCCAAAATAATCACTATTTCCAACAATTTCATGGTTTGGTTTATGAGATGAATTGGGCCATACTGGACTCGAAACTATAGCATCTGGTGGAATTGAAAGTGGATCAAGTTAAATCTACATGAAGATGTTTGACACCTCGATTTAAAAGTACTTTGCAAGTAATAGCATTTTCAATATTAAGAGAATGACCTCTCACCTATCCAAGATGCTCACTGGTATTGGAATTGCAAGAATATACCAATTAATACTTTTATGCATGTGTGGAAACAATCTAAGGTAGTAGGATGAGAATCCTTATCATTATCAATATCCATTATAGAATCCATCACTACTATAAATAAAACATTCATCATAACATAGAATACACATTAAAGAAGCATGAGATAACACATTCACATCACACATTTACCTTTGGAGTATAGTGAAAACTAGTTCTTAGAATAGACAAAATAACACTAAGTCTTTAAAGAATAAAAAAAAGCTTAAGAATTCTTCCAATAAAACTCTCTCTCATTTAATCCCTTATTACATTCATGTTATATCTAATTCCCAATTGGTCGGTTACACAAATAATTATACTTGCAGCATTCAACATGAGATTACAACAACCATTACAATGGTATCCATAGTATCAGATGATCAACATGGTTGGTGCATTTGCAAGGTGGGAACTCTTCACACAAAACCTATTTTGCGCAACTGAATTCTCCTTAATACAATCCTTGTGCATTTTACAATCTTAGCCTTGCTTTTGTGCGAACAAGCCTGATTTTATTATTTAGCTCATCAATAAGTCAAGAATGTTTGCTTTGTAAAAATTGATGGAAACAATGGGACCTTGATGAGGAGCTGTTGTTAAAGACTCTGGAATTCAATATTGATTTCATTCAAGGTTGGTGAGTAGTAGTCTCAAATGTGAGCAATATTCTCAAATCATTGCAAAATTTTCTTATCTCATTTGGTTGATGTAGAGTCCATGATGTGATTAAATGATCAATGTTGGATCATTATATTATTTGTCATCTATTTTGATTTTTCTAAAGTTAAAAAATTGGAGGAGTCACCTCACAAGTTCCACTTTGGCGAGTTTGGGTTTAAAAACTTATGTAGTTAGTTTGAGGCATTTAATGAACATTTTATGGTCCAAAAACTCTCTCTTGCTCGGGAACCCCTAAGATTGTTCTACATTAATATAATTTTCAAACGGTGAAATAAACATCTCAAATGAAGCATGTATGCAAAATTTATACCACCCATAAGTTAACTTTACTATTTTGTCCAACATGATTCTAGAGGACTCCACATCAACCCTGTTACTCATGGAAAAGGTGCTAGCCACATGGGTCTTATGTAGATGAATCTAGAAGATTCTATTTGTGGCTTTGATTAATGGTTGAATAGATCAAATTTAACCCCCATTTGTTTACTGGGCAATGTTATTGTTGGACAAGTAGAAGGAAAATGGGTTGATTCTATTCATGTGCATTTTTTTTCGAAGTATACCAGAGTAGCTGAAAGTGGATAGAGAGGTAATAATAGAGAGGGTTTTTGTTTTGTGGCATTGTATAGGCCAAAATTTCACTTTTTTATATTCACACCATTTCCATTCAGAGAAAGAGAGAGTATCGTGACCTCACCTTCCAGCTAGGTTTTTCTATTAGAAGGGTTTCCCTCACCATATCTTGTGTTATGATGGTTTTGTGAGTGCTTGTTCTATTTGTTCTCTATGCTTTGAATTTTATATATTGCATGTATAACATGAAACAATAGTTAATAAATATGAAAAGACTAAGAATATTTATGTATCTTATTGAATGTTTGCAACTATCTTGGCATGGAAATTAGTAAACATGGAGTATTGGAGCTCAACCTGATCTTGGAACTCCAATATTATAGAGGAGAGGGTCTAATATGTAGCTAGGGCTACAATGATATTCCATGTAAGAGGACAAATATGTATCATTACTTATTTGCATGCAGACATACAAATTCTTACAAGGTCCTGCATTTTCTCACCTATTTGACTTTTTGAAGCATGGGTTTGTTCCTATATCATCTTTTGAGGAATTGATTAGTTCGTCTCATGTATGCCTTGCAGGAGTATTTTATGTTAAAACTCACAAGCAGAGACGTGAATGGAAAAAATGGAAACACATGGGGAATTGCATGCTCTTATTATGATTTAATAGATTTTACAAGAGACTAATATTTTTTTATAATTATCTAGTGCAACTAATTT
>APFE030313153.1:35778-52457 GCA_000404065.3 Pinus taeda
AGCAACTTTTAGATTTGTATCTTTCTAAAAATATATTGGACTAATAAAAAACTACTTGGAAAAATAAGTTAACATGAGATATCATATTTTAACACTCCCCGTTAATCTCAATTGCTACATTCATTAGCACTAACAATGCCTAAGAGCTATCTCTAAGACATAAAATGATTTTTTCCCAAACGTTTGGCAAAGATACTTGTTACCGATTTCTAGATCCACAAAATTGAAGAGATATGCCATCATTTTTGACAAACTCATGAATGAAGTGATAATGGGTGTCAATGTGCTTGATTTTCTTGTGAAATACATGATTATTTGAGAATGCAATTGCTAAGCTCTTATTACAAAAAATAGAAGTTCTCTATTTCTCCACGTGGGAAAGATCCTTTAAAAGTCTTCTTAGTCATACTACATGGCATTATTTTGTTTCAGAAGATATTGAGATAATGGTTTATTTCTTATAATCCCATGAGATCAAATTTGTGCTCAATAGATAATCAACTTAGAACATATTTTCTATATCTTCAATATTACCAACAAATTTATTATCTATGTATCCTATAAGTGTGCGAAGTTAGAAGTTATGTATTTCTACCCAGCAAAACAGTGGTGAACTGTAAGAGAAAAATTTTCTCCTCTGTGGAAAACTAGATAAGTAGAAGCCCTATATGATCATCATATAAAATGATGCCAAGATCATCCACATCTTGCTTTTGATTGATTTCTCTATCCAATATGGCATTCCTTCTTGAAGAAAAGTTGGGCATCTATTCAAAGGTACTTTAGCCGTTTTCAATCATGTGCTCTCACCTAATGATACATCCATACTACTAGATAGCAGGATGAAAACATAATGATTGACTGATCGTGACTACATTTTTTGTTCCCTTCACTCGGGAGTTCATTTTATCACTCTAGTTTGTTAGGACCTATTCGAAGGTCTTAGGGATTTAGGAAGAGAATTTTTGGGAGGCTCTAATTGAGATAACATGTCTATAATTATTCCATACTTAGAGCATTCCATATTTCCCCTTATGAATATTTATTAATTAAACTTGTAGTCATTAGTTAGAAGCATTGTAACACTTTCATCGTCATCTTTGAGTTTGGGCTACGAAAACATTTTCCTGGAGGTTGAAGTAGCTAAAAGAAAGATGTAAGCATAAAAAATCCACCATTAAAGTAAAGGATAAAATGCAAAATATGGTTAGGACATTTAATTAGAACATGTGAAAAAACCTAGCATAGATATATCCCCATCATTAGTCATCATCAAGTTCCAGAAGCACATGATGCTTCATCTACAAAAGAAACTCTTTTATTTTCCCAACCTAGATGAGAAATAAATTGAATCATCTTTAAGGGTTAATGGAAAAAATAAAAAGGAAGTTTGACCTCCTAAGTTATGCACCCAAACCAATGCAAAATCGTAAATAAGTAAAAAGTGCACCAAAGGGGTGGTGAAAGCAAGCCAAGCCATGATTACTCCCTCTTTATATCTATAGACTCAAGATGGTGGACCTCCAATATTTGATCGCATTGCTATGATGACATGGTTTGAAGTCATTTCTACCTTGTATACAAGATTTTAACATGCACCTATGGATTGATGGGCTAACATGGGACATTTTATTTCCCCTTGGTGGGGGAAATATCCAATATTGTTATTAATCTAACCATCCTTAATATATGGAGGTAACTTGTTCACAAGAGTTGATTTAGTTAGACATTTCAATGTGAGCTTTATGTGAAGTACTATGGTGCACCTTAAGTTACGCATGGACCACTAATATTCACTTATTTCTATTTTACCTAAGGATTATTCATTTCACTTGACCTTTAGAGCGTTTCGCCAAGTGGCTTTTCCTTGGAAATAGAGGCCTCTTGGTAGATGATTACTCACCTTCTCAATAACATCCAGAAGCCATTTTCCCATTACAAAGAATATATATGATCTTTTTGATGTAGTGATTCCCACCTAGAGTAAAGTGTTAGGTTATGTGATGGTTTGAGATGGTACTCGACACTTTTAAATACCCCTACATGCTAAAAGTCTATGTTAGTGAGGTTTGGTGTTGGAATTAAAATTTACATACGTGAGTGGGACCAATATGTCCTTAGGATAAAATTGACATTGTTTGATGGGAGTTGCCTACTCCAAAGCCTAAATCATGATAATATTACATAAGATGGCTTGCATGTTACTATTTTATCGTAACACTTGATATACTAGTGCCACCATTAGGGGACTTTTGAGGTCTAAAATGGGCTTTAGATTTATAGGAGAATGTGGTAGTTTAGGAATTATTATCCATTTACCAATATAGGCTTGAGATCCACTTAGGACGGGAGGATGAGCTCAAAGGATAAGAGCTAAAATCTCCAAGCTAGTATCAAATAGGATTCTAAGTTCTTATCTAAGGTAAATGGTTGGAATAGCTCTTGGAACCTTATGGAAGAGGAAGCTTCAGGATTCCTTTTATTTTTCTCAAATTTATAGACTCAACACACCCACAGCCATGGACAACCTACTACTAATCATAGTAGGTACATAAATGAGTAACCTATTTTTGAATGTGGGTCCCTAAAGGGCCAATGTATAACAACGTTAAAAGCATTGAAATGAGGAAGTTAAGCTCAAAAACATAGGTATTTGGGAGAGTCATTCCTAGGATTCTTTGTAGGGATGACAACAAGGTGTTCATGGATGTTGATTGAGCTAGTTTGTAGGCCTATTAAGCAGATGCCACAAAATGGCCTATAACAATAGGTGTTTTTATCCCCCCATAATTCTTAACAAACTTGTGATAATGCTTTATTAACTCAAGAAATTCTTGAATATGCCTTAAGGTTATGGGAATTTTTTATTCCTTAATGGATTTAACTTTGTTAGGGTCTACTTGAACACTCTTATGGGATACAACATGACCTAAATATTCCACTTCCTATTACCCAAAGAAAAATTTGGAGGATTTTTCATACAACTGTTTCTCCTCTAATAATTTGAGCACCCTATCAAAATGTTGAACATGATACTTCCGAGACTTTCTATATATTAGTATATCGTCAAAAAATACTAACAATTTTTTTCTAAGGAATGGTTTGAATGTGGAATTGATAAAACCTTGAAATATGGAAGGTGCATTAGTAATGCCAAAGGACATGACTAAAATTTCATAATGACCTTCATGAGTTCTAAATTTTTATTTCAAAGTGTCTTTTGTCTTCATTCTAATTTGATGATATCCTAAATGAAGATCCAGCTTCGTGAACAAGAATGGGAAACCTATATTTAATAGTGAGTTTGTTGAGCTCTCTATAATCCAGACACATGTGCCATGAGCCATCCTTCTTGTGTAACAATACTACCAGAGAAGAGAAATAACTCTGGCCAGGTTGAATTATAGTTGCCTCTAGCATTTATGAAAACATGCATTCAATTTCACTCTTCTAGGCATAAGGATATCTATAAGGTCTGATGTTTGGAGGAACACTTCTCGAAATCAATTGAATAGCATGATCATGATCACGAATAAGCGATATACCTTTGGTAGTCTCAAATAGCTTGGAATGATTGTCAAGGAATTTTTGGAGATCTAAAGGAAATGGATGACATAGATGTTTGAATATCTAGTGAACACAATTGTGTACCTACCACTCCTTTTTCCTTATTCAAAAAATTTCTCATTCCATTAGAGACAATTATCTTCCCTGGTTTCCCTGTGATACCCATTAATTCAATTTCCTTTCCTTCCAAAAAAAATCAAGAAAAGTTCTTGAAAATTAAAATCTATCACCCCAAAAGATTGTAACCATTGGACTCCTAATGAAATAACCACACCAGCCATTGGAATGGAATGCATTGGACTATTCAATACATAATCCCCCATGGTTAGATTTATATTATGGAAGTTCACTAAGAAATTTATAGTTCCTTCATTTGAAACCATCACTTGACACACTAGTCCTAGATATAGAAAGCAATATAAACCCTTTCCTATCTTAGAATTAATAAAATTATGAGTACCACCTGAATCAATAAACGTTATTACCTTTTTCTTATTTATATATCCCTCTATCTTGAGTGTTTGAGGAGTGGTAATTCCCGCCAATATATTACAAGATATGGTCGAATTCAATTCTTCTTTTTCAACCCATGGGTTGGTTCCTGATGTATATATTCTTATTTTCATATTTCTTGTTCCTTTTCTTCCTCCTCTTCAAACTAACTGTAAAATAAAAATTCTTCTTAGCAAACATATGACCTTTAGTGTATTTTCTATCACAACTCTAACAAATATTTTTTCTCCTTTTTCCTTGATTTGTTGTGATGTCAACCTTGTAGATTGTAGGAATATAGGAGTGGAAATACTTAAATCTTTATAATTGTGAGTGGTAAACATCGTTGCTACCATAATTTTGGCTTCAACTTTTCTTTCCACCCTAAATGAATTCTCCAATGAATTATTTTCCCAAAGGTGAACCTCATGTTGGATTTTATCCATTAAAGTCCCTATGAAGGCATCAATCAAATGTTGATCTCAAATATTAGCTCCCTTGATATTTGGTCTTTGGAAGTCCTCAATGTGCTCCACAATTGAACCCATTTGTTTCAGATTAATCATTTGGATAAAGAAGGCATTGTTCTTTGTATCCTCATAATGTGCTATATATTACTCTATAAAAATTGTCCAAGTGACTAATGCTTTATGAGAACAAATATGTTGATACCATATATATTTATTGGCCTCTAAATACATATATGCAATGTGTACCTTTTGTGTGTGTTCCACATTGTGTAGATGAAAGTATTGCTCCATCTATAATATCCATGTTATTAGATCCTTTCAATCAAAATTCATAATATCAATATTTTGAATTTGGTTTGTCTTTAACCCAAATTTAGAGTCTATAAAGTCATGATTCACCTTCCTTTTTTTCTCATCATGTGTTTCATGAACTACCTTGTCGCCACTAGGAAGCATTTCTTGTAGCAAATTTGTCAAACCTTCCTTTAAACCTTCCATTTTTACTTCTAAACCATCCTTTAAAGCTTCCATTTCCTTTTCTATTTTTTCTTCTAAACTATCCACGTTCCCTTTTAGACCATACATCTTAACATTCATCCTCACTTCCAATTCATTTTTGGCTACTTTTTGTGAGAGTGAAATTTGTTGCACTTGGTCTTGTCATTTTGATATATCATGTTGCATTTCATCTTCTTTTTCATTCGTCGTAGTAGATATTTCAATTGGCTTACTCAATGCACCATTTTAATTTTTTTAGGCATTTTAGAACCAAATAATGATATATATGTTTCAATATGCCCTTTGAAGCTCTTCAAACTGAAATTTAAAACAAAAGTTCTGCAAATTTAAAAAATACACAACTTTTCTTCCTTTTTGGAGCCCAATATTAAAACTATTTTATCTTTGCAATTTCAACATCCCAAGGTCTGGAACTCTATCTTGACGAAGTTTTATATGTCTTCTTTTGAACCCCAAAATTTAGATTGAAATTGAATTTTTCAAGATAAAGATGTATCAAATATTTCATGATGGCCTGATTATGGTTTGGTTCAGTATGGAAAAATTGTATGAATTTCCATGTGTAACTCTTTCAACTTTTTCACTAACACTCATGTTCAAGAAATTATAATCCATGCACTTTCATCCGATTTTTATAGAACTCAAATCCAATGCTTGAAGATAAAGTTATGATGATTATCCCTAGGTCACATGTTCGAAACTCAATTCTATAACATGCAAAAACCCTATATTTTTTCAACCATATGTCTGAAAATATAGAGAAAAAAGATCTAAATTTTTTACACGAAGTTGACCGCGATTTCTACTCCACATGGAAAAAATTTCATATTTTGAAGCCTCACAAAAAAATGTTATAATGAAAATACCAAGATGTCTTGTTAGAAGTAGCAAAACCCTAGGATCCAAAGCTTTGATACCAAATGTTATGTAACCAAATCACAAAAATGTGGGAAAATGTAGATCAATTAATTGAAAATAATCCTCTTTGAGGGAGAAACATCCTTTTACATCACATAAATGAACAATTATTTGATGATTCTAACGAAACTACCTCCTTGGTATATATAGGAGTCTAAGGGGTCAAAATATAACTACGGCCTACATAGCAATAACAATGCAAAGGCACAACAATAATAATATGGGAGCTATACTAGTATTATAGGGACACAATAGGGGAAATGTGTTGCACATGTTTTCCACTCTCACTTACCCACCATCCCCATCATGCCTAAGGTTGGCTCCATCCTTGGCCATGTGGTGGGATGTGAGAGAAAATGATAGGGAGGAGTATACGCCTCTCTTCATTATGAATTAGTAAGGTTGATGATTTATTGGTGCGCAATGTTTATGAGCCAATAATAAGTGGGACTAAAGTGCTATAATCATGTCAGAGTGACGGATAATTATGATAGGATTGATTGAACCATTTTTATTGCAACACTTTTAGTGTTCTCCATGGTTGGTTGGTTGATTTTGGTGGACATTTTGTTGAGATTTCTAGTGAGGGAGGAAAGAATGGAGGCACACTAGACAAACCAATTCTCCATGAATTTGTCTAGTTAGGTAGCATGGTTTTTGTTTGAAATGTGTTATATTCTTTGCATGAATAACGAATTTGTAAACATTAGGAACAACGGGCCGAGAGGTGAGATGCTAGTCACAAGGGGTGAAACCCCCAATTTCTTTTTGGTGATTTCTTACATTTATTTTTGGCACTCGGTTTGTGTTTTTTAAAATTTTATTGTATATGGTGGTTCAACCCATTATTTTATAATTTTGATTAAGGAATTATATTGTAATTGAATCTAGGTTAATGCGGTATAGGCTTTGGATGTTGCAATATCATGTATATTGTATTGCAAATAATGAAAATGATAGCAGAGTTAGAGGTGTGGGTCTAAATGATTTGTTATTTTTCCCAGTTTGGGTTTCCAATATAAATCAATATGCAATATGTGATTGGAATTGTTTTACTTTTCCATATTATTAAGAATTTATGGATTATCTTACAAGGTTTAAAACTTATAATATTTCTCATCCTTAGACACTTAGTTTCATTTTTCTTATGTTTTTGGTCAAGGGTAGTTTAGGTACAAATCTTAATTGCATGTTCTCACATTTGAGGTTTTGGTCTAGGTGGGGAAGAAATCTTGGTGGGTGGAGGCCAATCCTAACCTCCCTCACTTGGTTCCACTCATGGTTAGTTGTGTTTTGTTACCTTGTGAAGGGTTTTAGTTAGTGATATTATATAGTATGTGGGCTAGTTGAGTTGGTGGTGGGATGAAATGGGAATGGAGTGCTGATGTTGATAAAGATTCCTTTGTGGCTCACCCCACTCACGTGTCCATGGTTATTGGTGAGGCATGGTAAGTTGAAAAATGTACTATGGTATATGCTTGAAAGTAAAAAAACAAGAAATGGAACATTTGAAATAGGTAGTGTAGGAGATAAGTGTGATTCAAATAATTGTAAAAAAACTAACCTTTACAAAATTCCCATTTAATACAATAGTTAATAGACAAATTTTGATGGAAAATTTCCCTCAGCGATTTATAACTAACTATACTTCTTTTTTATTTATAATTTAAATATCTTCACATGTTTTAGCTAAAAAATATATCAAAATAACAAATTTAAAATCAATTAAGAATACATCATCATAATGTATGTTATAAATGGAGAAATCAAAGATGTCATTAATTTGAAAGTACATAAAAAAAATAAAATTTATTACTATTGAAAAAAATAAAATAATAATCATAAAAAGTATAAATCAATTAATATTACATCATGTTACAACATTGAATATATATTAGAGTAAAATATATTCATAATAATCACTATGATACCATATTAATTAACTTTCATCCTTCACCTTAATAAATAAAAAATATTAATATATTTAATTAATTTTTCTAATAATTATTTTAAAGATATATTATTATTAACTTTTAATTATTTAACTAAAAAATCTATTATTGTAAATTTAATCTTTTCAATAATAATTATAAAAATAGCTAATCAATATAAATCCAAATCTACCATTGATTTTAATAATTTTAATTGACTTGTCATTTTTTTGATAGAGATGATTATTAAATTCTTCTATGATATAGAAAACAGTATAATATAAAGATGATGTGTTATGGTGTAACATCCATTTACACTTGATTTTATTTTAGTTTTCTATTTTTTTAAATACCAATTAACTTTCCATTTTTACATCATTTTAATGATGAGGAAATTAAATATCCTATGATGCAGAAAAAGGACATATATCAATTAATTTTTTATTTTTTTAAATTCATTATGTGTTTAATAAACTAATTACTAAATAGTTCGAAAACATCTTTAAATATTCTATAATTTAGGATAAAATATCATTAATATTCTATAGTGCAACAGTTCCAAAACATCTTTTAATATTCTATAATGTAATACAAATATAAAATATCAATTAATTTTTAAATTCATATATATGTTTAATAAACTTAATTACTAAGCAGCTCTAAAACATGTTTTCTTAAACTAATTGCTAAGCAATTCCAAAAACGTTACTTTTTAAATATTGATTGTTTTTCCTGTTTTATATATTTTAAACATTGAAAATGATTAAATATTCCATTTCTATAATACATGACAAAGTGGAATATTAATTGAATTTTTTCATATCATGTAGATATTTGATAAATTGATTATTAAGAAATTCCAAAACATTTTTTCTTAAACTGATTACTAAGAAATTCCAAAAACATCATTTTTTAAATATTGATTGATTTTCCTGTTTTATATATTTTAAACATGGAAATAATTAAATATTCTATTTTTATGATACATGACAAAGTGGAATATCAATTGACTTTTTTCATTTCATGTAGATATTTGATAAATTGATTACTAAGAAAATCCAAAACATGGATGGTTACATTTTCATAATACAACATTATGAGGACATATTTTTAATTAAAAAGTATGTTGATATTTCCATCGAATTTAATTTATAAAATTTGATGGAAATTTCTTTTAGAGTGAAAACAGATTTTATCTCTTGTGGTGTTTGGTAGATCTGAAGTAGAGATGAATCGAGATTGGTCTTAACTCTAATCTTACATCTTAATCGTAACTCTAATCTTAACTCATACTCATTTCAATAAAACATTTACTGTTTGTTACTTCCCACCACTATTTAATCATGTCTTTACATAAAAAAAAAATTGATAGAATTAAGTTTCAGAACTAAACCTTCTCTATATATTATTCTTTCATGACCTTAATATTACTTTGAAGCATGTGAAAAAGAAAGGGAAACCTCAATTACTTTAATGGGTGATGGATCAATCTAATATAGGCACAATGTGATCTGGATCTAAGTCCATCCCCTACTGCACTTAGGGAATTGTAAATAAATATACTTCTCAGGAGTCACTTCCCACCATTATTTATGTTTCCCTTAACACTTTTGTAAGAGTAAAATTGTAAATGTGTATACTTATTGGTGGTTACTACCCACCAAAATTTATGCAAGTGATTGTGCCTTAGCAATTAATCAACGTATCCACTTCACATGTCAATTTATTAGCTCCTTCCAAAGTAAGACTATAGGATTTGGTCTGCATGTTAACCTCCATTATTTTACCATTCACCAATGTAAGTTATATTTTTTAATGTAGTTTATCACATATTTTTAACATGAGTGGTATAGAGCCATACAATACTTGTTTTAATTTTTATGGTAAAATGAATATTAATTTATATCTACTATTTATATGTCATATACTTTAATCTGATATGTATATTATGATTTTCTTAATGTAAATATTAAATGTTTATTTTTTACAAGTATTTATGCTTACACAACTCCCCATGTAATTTATATTATGCTTTACTTTTTTTGACTCAACTAACGTATAAATGTTTATGTTCGGTGTAAAATTTTATAAACATTTACGGCTACACATTTCCCCTATATTGACTTGCACTAGTAGGCGTAATAATTTATTATGTTATTTAATTTAAAAAAAATTATTTTTATATTATTTATTGTATTTTTAAAATTTGAAATAATATTATATTATATAAAAGAATAAATTATTAAAAGTTTCCTACTAGTTTATAATAAGTTTGTAGCTTAAGAAAAAGGACTAAGAGGGATGCTAATTTAGCGATTTGGAACTCTTCAGAGGTAAATTTTAAGGAACCCACATGGTTTCTTGTTAATTGGTAATATGTTTATTTATCTGTGAATTATTTTTTAAATCACATGCTTTTAAGTTACATGGGATTTTATCTTATTATTTCCTAGTCAGATTCCATGTTTGGAGGAATTTCTAGTAGTTGTATTTCTTTATTAAGCAGAGTTGCTTGTATATGGAGGTTCCATTTCCATCTCGACTTTGTTGGGAGAAACAACAAAAGTCCTTAGTGGGAAAAACAAAGCTTTTAATTGAACTCTATCAAAAGTTAATCCAACATATAAGCATAGCTTTGGTTCTCAAGTATACTTCTAGTTTGCTTTCTTTGCTCAATATTGTTTGAGTTATATTGCCATTTGTGTTCCATGTTGGTGTTTTGTCTTAGATTTTTAGGAATTGTACTTAGTTCTCATGCGCTCTCTTGTTGAGGGATTATCTTTCCTTTTAGTTATCCATATTTTAAGATTCCTTGAAATCCCTTATTTGTTGTTTCCTAGTTTAGAAGGGGTTCTTATTTGTTTTTTCTTTAGTTCTCACCAAAAAAATTTGGTTTTGTTTATTGGATTTTGGTTATTTTAGTTCTCTATCCATCTCTCAATAGTCCCTTTTTAACCCTCATCTCACTTATTCTTGTTTAGAATTATGTTGATCAATATAGCTTACTATTCATTTCCCTTTAATGGCCCACTGGATTTGTTCTATTTCCTTGTTAATATCATTCATGGAAATTAGTTTGGGGCTCATAGCGGGAGAAGAGGCCGTCACCCCCTTCCAACTCTTGAGCCTAATTTTCTATAGAGTGTTCTAGTGCACTACAATTTACCGCTTCTAAAATTATAAGAGAGGCATATGATGTAAAATGGGATGCTATAATAGAGAGAAAATTTATCACAAATGTTGAGGGTGAGCTGGAGCTCGGTCACTAGGTTCCTAATATAGGAAACACAAGAAGTGGATATAAAAGATACATGTAAATTATTTCTATATATTAACAATCGATGACCATCATGGGAAAAGTATTAGTTGATAACTTTGAAACTCGGAATGCAATTAGTCTATATATGGATGAAATGTAGAAGCAGATAAGAAAGTTGATTGAAATGACATTGATTTTAGCTAAAAAAGCTAGCAGAATTGGAGTTTTATACCTTTGAAGAGGATGGAAAAGTCTCTAATACTGCTTAGATGGATTTGTCATCCAATATGATGAATTTATTTTTCATTTTTGTTATATATTGTAGTATCAACATGACTACTATTCTAGGTGTTGTCAACTCTAACTTTTGTAGGAAAGAATGAAATTGATAAAAACATTATTATCTGCTTTACTATGTTATAAGGTTTGAACTATTTCAATGGACAAAACAATTTCTACTATGCTACTCATCTAGTTTCCCTAGTGACTAAAACACAAGGTGTTGTGAGCTCTACATTTTCTAGAAAAGTGTCAAATTGGTATAAGATTTATTATCTCTCGAGTCATGTTATTAATTTTAAAATGTTTAAATGGAAAAAATAAGTTTTACCATCCTACTAGCCTAGTTTACCTTGTGGTAGATAAATAAGCATTATGCAAATAATTTCACTGAGAGGCACTCTCCAACCCAGTATGGAAGAGATGTTGTAACATATTGTTAATAATTTTTGCTCAAATTAAACCAAAATAAAAATAAAATAGAATAAAATAAAAAAACATAGAACTACTAATAATAATGAATAATTAAACTAGGGTAGATCCATCTTAACTCTAACTCTACAAAGTGCCAAGAGGGATGAAATCTCTTTAGATTTGAACCTCCTCTGCAGTGAAAAGAGATTTCAACCCTCAAAAAGCTTGGTAGATCCAAATTTAAGATGAATCTCGGATAATAATAACAAGTAAAGATAAAAATTACATTTAAGGTTTATATACTCTATTGCTATGGAATTTTAACTTATAAGGAGAGAAAATGATAAGGAACAGTATGCGCCTCTCTTCAGTATGAATCAATAATATTTTATTAGAGGAAGGTTTAAGGGAATGACCACCATCGATGATGATTTTCTAATGTACAGTGTTTATGAAGCAGGGAAAAGTGGGACTCAGGTGCTAACATCATGTCAAGGAGAAGGGTAAATGTGGTAGGATTCATTAAACCTCTTTTATCATAGTAGTTTTAGTGCTTTCCATGGTTTTTGTATTAGTGGAGTGGACACTTTATTAGGGTTTCTAGTGGGAGTGGAAACAATGGAGGCACATTAGACAAGTTATCCTTCCATTACTTTTTCTAGCTAGGTAGCATAGATTTTGTTCAATATGTGTTATATTATTTACATGACTAGTCAAACATGTAGAAATTAACGAGTAGATTCAAAAATTCTCATGAAATTACTAAATCACAAGACTTGAAGCTACTCTATTGATATTTGGAAATTAATTCATTATCTAGAACACAAATCATAGATATGCAAAACGAAAAATCACACATGCGTAGATATTTATCTAGGGGAAAGCAACTTCTCAAAACCCCTTCCTATCTATATTGCATTAATCAGAGAATAAACATGAAATACATATGTTTTATCAAACTTGAACACACCCTGCAATTGTATAGTTTATCCTTCTACTTAACTGACTGACTCTAGACAACACTTAGCCAATTTTCAATCCCTCCAATATCTTATTTCCTTGTGATATTCTTTGAGGAAATTATATCATATTATTTACGAAATTCCCTCTATTGAATTGGATAATTTATGTATCTCCTTTCTCTGACTACATGCACCACCTGTACACATTGGAATACTCTACAACTAATTGTAGATTGCCTTGGAATCTCTATCTCAACTAGGTAACTCGAATTCTCTAAATGCAACAAATATTTTGGGTTGATTGATCGGTTAACTGGTTGATCATTGAGTGTGTTTGAAGTTCCACTTCCACAACTTGACCTCCACTAGTTCTTCTAACAATTATAACTAGTTTAACTTATAATAATTAAATTTAACTAAAATAGGTTGTCACAAATTAGCAATCATTCATACTGAACTAAACTCAAGAATCACCAAATTGAACTATCTGAGTTAACTGAGTGACAAGTTCCATGTCACCCAAGTTAATTACCTTCAAGATTTCTGCTGAAATAGAAATTCAAATTTCTCTAGTTTGACCAAGGCAAATCAAATTGAGATTTTAATGTTGCATTTTCAACACTCCCTCTCAGTTAGAAAGGATTATCAACCACCCTTATCCTACACTCGTGGAACTCAATATTCCCTCTTGACAAATACTTTGTCAAAATTTTAGCATCTTGTTCCTCCGCCAGATTATATTGCAACAACATAATCCGCCTTTGTACATAATCCCGTAAATGGTGATACTGGATATCAATCATGAAAAATATGGTTTTTAGATATTTTGATGCTACTCTGATTATCATAATAGATCACAGTTGGATGCATCATATGACCAAACAAGTCAGCAAGTATGTTTCTCATCCAAATCGCCTCACATGCTATTTTCCTTGCAACTAAGTGTCACATATATTTGCTTCCTAATGTACGAAGAAAGAACTATGGACCCAACAATGAAAATTCCACCTAATGCACTCTTTCCGTCTCATGTACTCCCCACCCAATCTGAATTTGTGAAGCCACATAACTTCTCTCCCTCTGCCTATTTGTACCATAGTCCAAACTAGGTAGCGCCTCTAAGGTACCGTAGAACATGCTTAGATTCTCTCCAAAATAGTTTGGTTGGCCTAACCATAGATTGACTCAGTTGATTGACTACATAGCACATAAATCCTCTTTTGTTCACAAGATACATGAGTGAACCCACCAACTATTGATAAACAATGGAATCAACTTCCCCACATGAATTGGTACCTTCTTTCTTCTAGTAGGTAGCTAAAGGAGTCTCCATGGGTTTGCATTTGTCCATGCCAAACTTTTGAAGTATCTTGTTGGCATACTTTCCCTGAGATATAAATAGTTCCCCATCACCTTGCCATATTTCCAGTCCAATGAAGTAGTGCATAAGACCCATGTCCTTCATTTCAAACTCTCTCGCAAGGTCCTCATTTCAATATATGATCAGCTTCTCATCACTAGTAAAATTCAAGCCATCAACTTATAAGAAAATAAACAATAATTTACCTCCTAACACAATATGATAGAGGTTTACATCCACTTCACTTTTGGTGAATCCCAAATCGGTGAGATAACTATTGATCCTGGTGTACCAAGCACAAGGTGGTTTCTTGAGACCATACAATGCTCAGTTAAGTATGCACAAACGAGACTCTCAATCAAAAGTCTCAAATGCTTCAGGTTACTCGATATACACCTTCTCCTCAATATCTCCAGTGAGGAATGTTGTTTTCACATCGATATGGTTGATCTTACACCCCATTTGTGCACCTAGAGAAAAGATTGATTTAATGGATGAGTACCTTTCTATAGGAGAAAATGTCTCCTCATAGTCAATACCCTCAACGTGAGAGTACCCCTTGGCCACAAATTTATCCTTGTAATGTTTTACGCTTTGATCAGCTACATGATTCACCATGAAGATCCATCTTGAACTCATAAATGATTTATCTGTTGGCCTTAGTACAAGTTCCCAAGATTGTTATTTAAAATCGACTCATAATCCTCCACCATTGAATCAACCCATACATGTTTCTCTACTTATTCCTCAAAAGAGGATGGTTTAGTCTCTATTTACTCCTTAACTTGTGGCTACTACACCACATCATGAGGCTCCTCTTTTGGAACTAAAATCTCCTCCTCTGGTGGGATCTGAAGCTACCTCTCAAGAGAGCACCACATCGATTTGTCTTGATCAAATTTTACATCCGTTCACAGAACTGTCATCGTGAGGGATGGAAATTACAAATGGTAGTTTGTCTAAAGGGTATTGATAGTTTTACTGGATTTTATTGTAAATTGTATGACTTTGTCTACAAGTTGTAGAGGATTGATATAGTCCATATGATGTGTCAAACACTTATTAATGAGGTGGTTATGTTTTTTTATGTTGCAAAAGGTACATATAATAATTGTGGGGAGTTTCTGTATAACCCAAAGATAGCCCTAATTCAGCTATCAACTCAGGATTCTTCCTTGATTCTTTAGAGACATGGCAGTAAATAAAGGCTCCACAAATCTTGAAATACGACACATCTGGCTTCCTCCCCAAGAAATCCTCCTCTAGTGTAATCATGCCAAGAATCTGATGAAGACTTATGTTCTACAAATAGACTGTTGTGTTGCATGCTTCATCCCACCAGTGCAGAGGTAGACTTTGGTCATTCAACATTGCCCTTTCTACTCTCACAATGCTACGACTCTTCCTCTCAAACACCCCATTCTGCAATGGGTTTTGGGGTGCTGTCAACTCATGTCGAATGTCTTATTTTATACAAAAACTTTCAAAATCATTTGACATGCACTCACCTCCATTATCACTTCAAAAATCCGTCACCTTCTTGTTGATTTCCTTCTCAACAAGTGCTTTGAACTCTACAAACTTGGAGAAAGTATAATCCTTACTCCACATGAATAAGATCCAACACTTCTATGAGAAGTCATCAATAAAAATGACAAAATATTTGGGCCTTGTACTAGAGGCTATTGGGAAAGGTCCACAAACATCAGGGTGGATCCTTTCAAGGACTGCATGTGCTCTGTTGTTTTGATCATGGAAACTGGATTTTGTGTACTTCCCCAACATACAAGCATAGTTGTCGATGAAACGGGAAATATTACTTCAAAATGGGTACTCGAGTCCAAAAACCCCAATAAAACATGAAAAAACAACCCAAAAATGAAAATTCTTTATGCCAGAATGATGTTTTTATTTTTTAGGGTAAATTTTCAACATTTTTTTTAAATGGAAGTAAAAACCGTTTTTTTTTTTTTTTAAATGGATAAAAAAACACCCTTAAAAAAACTTGTTTATTCTGGGATAACAAAAACAAAATCGGGTTACAATTTTGACATTTTTTAGCAATGGAGTTAAAGAGAAAAATATCTAGACTTTGAAAAACTATAAAATTCCAACAATTCTCAGACATGATGTTAAAGATAAAATATCATGTCTTAAATGCTGATAATTCCAACTATTTCCATCGATTTTGTTAAAAATAAAATATCTTGACTTTAAAAAAGCTTGAAATTGCAATTGTTTTCGGCCATATAATTAAAGATAAAATAACATGACTTAGAAAAACATTAAAATCATGACAATTTTTCAACCATGCAATTAAAACAAAAGATTATGACTACAAAAAAATCTCAAGTTTTCAAAATATTTCAAGTATGACATTATGGAAAAGTTTTATGACTAAAAAAACTTTAAAAAGGAACACCTGAATGAAAGAGTTATTGTACGAAGAGTTATTTTTTTAAATGTTAAATGTATAGCGATTTTAAAATCTTAGCCTAAGACAACATG
>APFE030313153.1:54035-70565 GCA_000404065.3 Pinus taeda
TTATATATATATTTTTGTATTTTATTTTTTTATGATGTTTTTTTATTTTTATTTTTATGTTTTATTACTAACATGAAAATCACAAACATTTAAAAAAAAATTATGCACACTTAATTCATTAGAAAAATTAAAATGGAAAAACTAAGCCCTCTAAAAAAATGTGTTGATGCTGTATCATCAATTTCAAAATCAACATGAAAATCACTAACATTTAAAAAAATATGTTCATGATGCATCAACACTTTTCAAAATCAACATGAAAATCACTAACATTGAGAAAAATGTTAATACTTAATACATAAGAAAATTTAAAGTGCCAAAAATATGCTAAAAAACTCCCATCACCACTTTTCAAAATCGGGTGATTTTTTGCTACCTCAAATAAATAGATACCAATTCACTTTTTTGATAGATAACTATGTTTACACAGTTTGCATGTATCATGCTTCTCTAGTTCTCCTTTAGGGAGGCTTGTGGTTATGAGTTGCATGATCTTCAAAGCGTCATGATGGAAATGGCCAAGTATTCTATTCCAAAGTTCACATACATAATGGATCAACACCTTCTCTACGTTTGTGATCAACACAACAAAATCCTCCACATATATCTTGTACACGTATTTCACACGAACCTTGATCCGCATCACCTGTCCCATGGCTATGTGTCACAGGAATGATTTTCCTATTTTGAATATCACATCAGAACCACAGTCTTCCAAAATTCCAACATAGATGATATTTGTCTTTATACCTAAAAAAACATCACATCCTTGAGTCTGAGCACGGAGCCCGACTTCCTCTTAAAGGAGACTGTACCAATCCTCGCTGCGTTGTACCTTCCATCATCTCCCATCTTGATTTGCATATGGAGAACATTCTCTTATAAATCACTAAAAATTTTCTATTCCCCGTCATATGGAACAAGGCACTACTATCCAAGTACCACATGCTCCCCATCACTGTGTTGGCCATGCATGCAATGAGAGTAAAGTCAAGTTAAAAATGTGAGCCAAAGTTTCACCTGTTGCTCCTCCTAAGGTCTTCTTGCTTGTCTTCGTGTGTGGACACTTCATGGCATAGTTCCCAGATTCATGACGGTGAAATCCTTGATATTGGACAAGTCTTTCTTCTTGCCTCCTTGAGTAGATTTTTCTTTGGATTGGAATTTATTCCCTTTCCACTTCTTTGCCTTTCTAGCCAAGCCAGAGTTTTCTTCATCCTCGTCCCTCGATAAAGTCTCGTCTCTAATATTCCACCTTATTTCTTCCTATACCAAATCGGACCACAAGTGTTCCCAATTTGGTAGTTTCTCCCTCCCATTCACTGAATGTTGGTAGTTGTACGAGCCCTTGGAAAGACCCAGAAGGGCTAGCATTACCAAATCATCCTCTGCAACAGTAACACAAACTTGACCAAGTTCATCACGACATTGTGTGAACCTTCTCAGGTACAGTGGAATAGTGTCATTCTTCTCCATTTTGATATTTCAAAGTTTATCCTTAAGCACCAACTTCCTATGGTCACTACTATGTTGAATCAAATATGTTAGTTCTTGCCACACTTCATACATAGTCTCTATCCCATGAATATTTGAGACAATATGGTCTTGTACTCACTCTAATATTAATATCCTCCCCTTGACTACACATTTCTTCCATTCTTCTAGATCATGAGCATCAGATGTTGTTGGTTTCGGGATATCATTATCAATGAATTCCTTCAATCCATTATCTTCGAGAACTTTCTCCATGTGGTCCTTCCAAGTAATATAATTTGAGCTTCCATCAAGGTCATACTCGAGTCTTAGTCCATAGAAATCCATTCTTCTAGCTATGAAGAATTGACACTATAAATCCAATCATCCTACAATGACAACTTTGAAATATCTTCTCCATAGTGAATCCTACTCTGATACCACGTAGAAATTAATTTGTATATTTAAATCTGTTAATGAAATTTACTAAATCAAAAGAGTCAAAGCTACTCTACTGATCCACGCAAGTTAATTCACCATCTAGAACACAAATCATAGACATGGAGAAGGAAACATCATACATGCATGAAGATTTATCTAGGGGAAAGAAACTGCTCAAAACCCCTTCCTACATGTATTGCATTAATCAAAGAATAGAGATGAAATACATATTATTTCTCAAGCCTAAGTACACCCTGCAAGTGTACAGTCTATCCCTCTACTTGACTGACTGACTCTAACCAACACTTAGTCAATTTTCATGCCCTTGAAGCTCTTATTTCCTTGCACTGTTCTTTGAGTAAATTAGCCCCTATTATTTATGAAATTCCCTCTATTGAATTATGCAATTTCTCTAGGCCCTTCCTCTGACTCCATGTACCAATACACATTGCCATAGACTACAACTGGCAATACACTGCCTTTGAATATCCATCTCAACTGCGTAACTCCATTTATCTACATGTAACAATTACATTGGGATGATTGATCAATTAATTGGTTAATCTTTGAGCATGGTTAAAGTTCTACTTCCATAACTTGACCTCCACTAGTTCTTCTAATAATTAGAACTAGTTTAACTGATAGTAGCTCAATTTAACTGAAATATATTGGTACAAATTAGAAATAAATCTTACTAAACTGAACTCAAGCTTCCTCAACTCAAATGAACATGAAAAGCGCCATGTCACCTCAGTTAACTACCTCCAAGGTTTCTGCTAAAATAGAAATTTGAATTTTCTCTAGTTTGACCAATGCAAAGTCAAACTAAGATTTTCCTGTTGCATTTTCAACACAACATGCAATTTGTATGCACTGACAACAATCGGTTATCAGGTGGGATTATATTAAAAGAGGGGTGAGGCCCCCAAATTTTATTTTTAGGTGATGTTTTACATTTGTTTTCATAGGGTTTGTGCTTTTGAAATGTTTATGGTGTATGGTGGTTCAAACAATAGTTTTCTAATTTTTGTTAATGAATTTATGTTGAAACATAAAACATGTTAGAAGATTAGAGTTTTTGGATGTTTGAAACTCATGTATATTGTATTCTAAACAATGAAAATGATAGCAAAATTAAAGGTGTGGCTATAAACAATTTGCTTGTTTTCCTAGTTTGGTTTTCTAATATAAAGCGATATGCAATATCCGATTGACATTGTTTTACTTTTCTATATTATTGATAATTTGTGCATTATTGTACAATCATTGTAACATATAATTTGCCTCATCCTTATACATACACTATTACATTTGGCTTATATGTTTGGTCAAGGATGGGTTGGGTGGGTATTGATCTTAACTGGGTTTTCTCAGAATTAAGGTTTTGATCTAGGTGGAGAAGAATCTTTGGTGGGTGGACACCAATCCTAACTTCCATTACTTGGTTTTACTCATGGTTAATGTTGTTTTCTTACATTGTGAAGGATTTTAGTTTGTGTGTGGGCCTAGTTGAGTCGGTGGTGGGAGGAAATGGGAATGAAGAGTGGAGGTTGATAAACATTCTTTTATGGTTCACTCCACCCACTTGTCCATGACTATTGGTAAGACATAGGAAGCTAAAAAATATGCCATGATATATGCTTAGAAGTAACTAAATAGGAAATGTAACACTTAGAGAAACTGCAATAGAAAATAAAGGTGATTTGATTAATTGTAAATAATTAATGTTTACAAAAATTTATTTTGATACAATGATGATAGACAAATTTTGATGAAATTTTCAATTATGACCATCATCTATAACTAACTATACTTCATTTTCATTTATAACATGAATGTCCTTATATCTTTTACCTAAAAAGTTTATCAAAATATCTAATTCAAAATCAATTAACATTAAATCATCATCATAATATATTTTATATATGAAATAATCAACCATATCATTAATTTGAAAGTAATTATAAATGAAAAAAAAATAATATTGAAAAAAAATAAAATAATAAATATGTAGTAATTAAAAATTAATTAATATTACGCCATTATGATATATGAGAAAGTAAAATCGTCTTCAGTATCATATCAATTAAATTTTCATCCTTAACTTTGATAAATCCAAAATAATAATATATTAAATTATTTTCAATTTAATAACATATCATTAGCTGTAATGATTTTCTACCATCCCCTTCAAGTTGTTATTAAATCGATATTATCGAACCTGTGACTGAGATTCATCATAATATATTGTATTAACTTTTATTTATTTAATTAAAAAGATATCATTATAAATTTAATTTATACATTGCTTTAATATTCATAAATAAATTTAATTAATATAAATCTACTCTTTCCATATATTTTTTATTTTTATACTGTAAGGTGTTTCGTTCTAGAATGAACTCCCCAGTCACTTTACACCTCTTTGCACCATCAAAATTAATGTTAAATGATTAAAAATTTTTCCACAATTAAATCCCATAACTTTAACTTTCAACCAAATCTTGATTTTTGCATTGTGCAACCATTACTCGTTAATCTTTAATATAACCCATAACATATTGCAAGTACCGTTACAATTCTCAAATATTGCAAGTACCGTTACAATTCTCAAATATTTTTGCATTGTGTAACCATTACTTGTTAATCTTTAATATAACCCATAACATATTGCAAGTACCATTACAATTCTCAAATATTTCGAAATCCATGGGAAAGTTGAAGCAATCAGAAGGAATCGTGGTCCATGGCATTGGGATGCTCCTTTCAGCTCATCTCTAAACCTTAGTTCAGATGCCGCTATTGTCTCTCCATTTGTGACTGATGGCATTGGATCTCAATCTTCATTCGGATCTACTGTCACTGGAATAAATGCAACTGGAATTTCTTCCTCTGCTGATGAAACGGGTGCTTTCTCCTTGGTTGTCACCTTTGCTCCTTACTCCTAGAATCCTTTAAATATATGGTGCAGGATCTAAATATACTGACTGAGGGATTGTAACAAGCTATGGAAGGAAGGGAAGATAGAACTGGTCCAACTCCAACTTAGTCTCAATCTAAGGTATGGATATCGATCTAAATCAAGAATACCTATTAATTGATTACGGAGAAATAACATTTCGATGGTTAGCACAGGATACACCTTTTATACGTTTTCTATTGATTCGGGAATTTGAGTGTTCAAACTCTCTTCCATCAGAGTCCCTTCGAGCAACTCTATATCTACAAATTAAGAAATATTAATAAAGATAGGGTATGAATTTCTCCATCTCCTCTTGGCTTTTCAATATTTCCTCCCATGATTTTTGGATTCAGTGTCAATCGCCCTGCGTGTGTTGCAACTTTTTGCAAAACTTTCAGTCATTTATTTACACCTCAGTTGCATGCAAAGCCTATTTTATCTCCTTGATCTCTTACATCCCAACTCTCCCATACACATCAACGTTTACCTACATTGTGTGTGCTCTAGCTTATCATGAACCTTTCTTTCTATTGCTATGGAGGTTTCTTCCTATAGTTAAGGAGGTTTCTTCCCAGACCAATGAACCGTTCTGGCATATAGCTATAGGAGCATACTAATGAATCAAAGATCAAGAAAGGACATCAATAAAGGTAAACGTATTTCTACAACTATGGAGGTTTCTTCCTACAACTAAGGATGTTTCTTCCGAGACCAATGAACCATTCCGGCATACAGTTAGGGAGGCATACCAACGAACCAGAGATCAAGCAACATCATCAGTCAAGGTCATTAAGTTCTAGGTTCCCTACCCGGTGGGCAACGATATCCTTGATTATCTTAATTCAATTGTAAAATCATATTTATCATAGTTTGTTCTCTCGTCTGTCGGAAAATGATCTCCACATCATTTTATTTCTTCCTTCAATCGTAAAAGTTGTAACTATTGACCGTCCATGACATTCAATCCCTCATTTGGCATCCATCTATTTCAGTCTCTCAGACTTAATCTGTTCGAATGTTTATCCCTCCCTGGTGACCACTCTGTTTATTCCACTATTGGTTGGTAGTCCGGAGTATTGGTAGCTATTCACGAAAAGAGTTGTTAATCTGCCTGCGTGCTATTGGTTGACTAAAAAAGTCATAGAAAAGTTGTAAGTGCCCACCAATCCCTTCCAATATCCCTCCGGGGTTTGACATTAATTCCTAAGGTAGTTATTAGCGTCTAATCAACAAAATTTAGTAGTTATCCAACGTGTCGAACATAAAGGTAATCATGTAGGTTTTCCCATGTCCTCCATAAAAGTGAGGCAGAAAGTGGTGAAAGACAGTTCCATGATATATATATATATATATATCAAGGGAAGAATTCACCTTAAAATAATGAATATATTATATCATAGTGTGTCAGTGACATTATAAAAAAAATTTGTAATGAACTTTTTTATATTATATATATATATATATTTTTTTGTTTAAAAAAAGTGAGACGAAAGGTTTTTATATAAATATTCACATATCAAAAATCAAATTTAAATTAGTTCTAATGTTATAAAAAAAAGAATGAAATTGATATGTGAGTTGTTTTGCCTTATCATGGAACTTCGCTTTCAATGACTTTATTTTATCCTTAATATCATTAAGCTCGGATTTAGAATGCACCTTATTAGCCATGTTAGTGTAAATGTTATATTCCATTGTTGGATTGACTTAGTACATTAGGGGATTCAATTTCAAAACTACATTATGAAAACATGTACAAGTCATGAGATTCATATATATTTGTAACTACTAATTGACTTCTCCTTAGCATAGACTAGTATGAAATACAAACTCCATATATTGACCATTTCATATATTAGAAGGAATATTATTCAATTTTGTTACAAGAATGATCAATGGTCTAGGTGGATATCGGTGGAAAACCACCTATCCCACGTAGACCTCCAGTTTGTTTCATCTGTTTCCTTGTTTGTTTGAGCATTTACTACTTTTAGTAGTTTTTTGGGTCCTGAACTTCCGAAGCAGTTTTGACTCCTAAATGATGTTTTTCTGAAGTCTGCTACTGGCCCGTAGCCAAAGGAAGCTGCTTGCAGAAACTCTTGTAGTACGTAGAGAGACCTTTCCATTATATGTGCCAAATGGAGAAAATATGACCAAGTTATGACCCTGGGAAGTTGGCCACCCAACTAACCCTAACGGGGCCCACAAGCCCTTGGCGTTACATCTCCTCAGGTTAGGGTTTTGGTTGCTTAGGGTTTCCTCATGTATTGAAATAATAAATAGGCCCTTGAGCCTCAATCTAACACATTTGAGAGACATGTAGCCACCACATCTCTTCTCAGAGATAAGGTACTATCGTCTAAGCTAGTCTTATTTCCATTCTATTTGAAAGCATATTTCAATATTTGATATTAATGAAATGAAGTGTTATTTCTGGTGCTTCTTTGTATTTATGGTTATATCTATCATTTCCTGAATTCCTAGTTAAATTCAGATCAATGATATCAGAGTGGTCTACTCTTTCTCTGTTTTTCTTTGCATGAACTAGGCCTTGATATAAGGATTTAGGGCTTGAATTGCTCAAACCATTGCAAGACCAACTTGGTAAATCCTGACAGCCTCCCATGGGGGAAGAAAAGAAAGACGAAGGGGTAGGAGATCCTTTCAAAATATTTCTCGAAGAAGCCCTCGAGCAATAGAGGAATGCAATGATGGACAACTTTGCACATATCCTTCAACGACTACCCAAGGGCGACGCATCTACTTCCATCAACTACTCTCCAAGTGTCACACCCTTTAAGGTGCTAGAAAACTTTGATATCCCCATATTTGAGGGTTAGATAGATGTGGACGCCATAGATAAATGGTTAAATCTGCTAGACGAATATGTTTTTGTTCATGATTTTTCCATTTGGGAAAAGATTAGTTTTTCTTATCTCAAAGTCGCCCCACATGTTAAGGACTGGTGGGAAACCTATTGTGAGTAGAAGGATGAAAGTACGCCTTCACTATTTTCGGTCCCACCCACTTGGGATTCATTTCGGGATGCCATCAAGGAGAAATACTATCTTGTCGGGAGCTATGAGGATAAATAAATAATGTGGACCACAATGCGACATGGAAAATAGCAAGACGTGTTGGAGTTTACCAATGTTTTTCATACCCTTCGCACAAAGTTGTGTATCAAGGATTCTGAGAAACATTTGGTAATCAAGTACCATGGCTCCCTACACAGGTACATCCAGATGAGATGGAGTTCCCGGACATCTACTCACTTGGCATAGCATACCAATACACTGTCAAGATTAAGCAGAAGCTTAAACAGAAAAATCGAGACTTTGGATCTGCAAATTCAAAGGAAGGGAAAGGCACCCCCAAACCATAGAATAAAGGGAAAATTCAAGGCAGGGTGACCCAAGATAACCCACTGAAGCCATAAGAAATTAACAACACCACCAAGACAAAGAATGAAATGAGAAAGTGGTGTGAGTTACATAAGAGCTCCACTCACACCACAAGGGAGTGTCGGGCCAGGCAGTCACTGGTGGCCGAGTTGAAGGCTTCTAAGTCTGTTGCATGTTCTAGATCTCAGTCAGAACCTAATAAGGGGAATGAAAATGGAGGCAAATCATTTATGTTGAGCCCAGTGCCATTGTGGCCACCACCAAGATCCAGAAGATTGAGCCTAAAGATCCAGAAGAGGGGGAGCTCCTATTCCACTCACAGATGTGAGTGAAGGGTTCTACGCTATAGTTTGTTGTCAACAATGGGAGTGAAAAGAACCTCATTTTATCAAAGGTCGTGAAGGAGAATGGCCAACTGACTACAGCAAATCCGGAGCCATATAAAATCTAGTGGCTTCACCAAGGAGGAGATCTTTGCGTCGGCCAGTAATGTTGTCTTCCCTAAAGAATCAAGCCCTTCACGGATGAAGTACTATGTGATGTTGATCTTCCTGAAGTTTGTGATGTATTATTCGGAAAACCATACTTATGGAAGTGGCATGTTGTATATGTGTCTAGACCTTGTTCTGTTATCATTTCTTTGGGTACTAAGTTATATAGGATATGAGAGGTAGCCCCACCTACCGTTGTCTCTTGATCTTTGCTAAGCAATGCAGTAAGGTCATCTCCCAGACTGGGAAATTTATTTTCTTTCTAATTCACTCTCAAAGTAAGGGGAAGGTCGTAGCCACATATATAGCCCCTGAGAAGGTTTAATCCAAGCAGCAAAAGTAGGTAGATATGGTTGTGGAAGAATACAGGGACATATTATACTCACCCACAGGGGTACCCTTGCATTGTCAGGCCAAGCATTCAATTAATCTAACTCGTGGAGCACTTACACCTAATAGACTGATATATCACTACTTCATTTTGTGAAATGAAGAGATCAAGTGACAAATATAGGAGTTGTTGCAAAAAGGGCACATCCAACTAAGTTCCTCGCCTTGTGGGTGCCTGATTGTACTTATACAGAAGAAGGATGGGAACTAGAGGCTCTACATTAATTATCAGGCACGAATCAAAATCACTATCAGGAACAAGTATCAAATCCTACGATTTGATGACCTGCGAGACCAGCTCAAGGGGGCCTGGTATTTCAGCAAGATCGATCTAAAGTCTAGTTATCACCAAGCTCCAATAAAGCCGAGAGATGTATGGAAGACAACCTTTAAATGCAAGGAAGGCCTTTTTTAATGGTTGGTTATGCCCATCGGGTTGACAAATTCCCCTACTACTTTTATGAGGCCAATGGATGAGATATTGCGACCCTTCATCAACTCGTAAATGGTGGTTTATCTGGACGACATCCTCCTCTTCAGCAAGAGTTGGGAAGAAAACTTGCAACACATTCAACAGGTCTTTCAAACCCTTCAAAAGCACAAACTTTGTACGAACTTGGAGAAATGCACCTTTGGAATGAGCCATTTCCAATACTTGGATTACATCACAGATGAGCATGGCAGGCATATGGACCTGACAATGATCTAAGTCATTTAGGACTAGCCAGCCTTGACCACTCTAGCAAAGCCTCACAACTTTTTGCGTCTTGCAAATTTCTATCAGAGGTTTGTTTTGGGATTCTCTCATATCACTTGGCCTTTGAGTCAGATTACTACAGGTGAGGTGAAAGAAAAGCTTTCCTGGTCTGAGTCCCAATATAAGACAGTTGTTGAGTTGAAGCACCGCTTCTTCTCTGCAGCAATACTCACACTTCCATACCTACAACAACCATTTGAAATCAAGACAAACAAATTAGACTATGCTATTGGTGCAATCCTCACCCATCATGGGCATCCAATGGCCTATCATAGTGAGACACTTTCTGATACAATTCATAAGTACCCCACTTATGATAAAGAGATGTATTCCATCATGCAGGCTTGCCGATAATGGAAGCACTATATTCTTGGGAAGGAGACGCCATCCACACCGATTATCAACCTATTTAGTTTATGCAGGTGCGAGGGAAGTTGAAGAATAATCACCATCATAAGTGGTCTACATATCTGCAACAATTCCACTTGAATATTAAATACAAAAAGGGTAGCATCAATCATCTTGGAGACTACCTCAGCCAGCCCCCAGTTGTCGCACTAACTACTTTTCTCAACTCTTGTGGTCATGAGACTTCTTGATAGCCACAACTATACAAAAATGATCCACAGTTTCCTACCAGATGCTAATAGATGGCAAGCAAGTTCCTGAGTTGCACCTTGAGGATGCATTATTATGCTACCTGGGAAACCTTTGTGTTCCTTAAAGCGAGCATGCCAAGCTGATTTAATAGGTGCTTTAGTGTGGAAAATTGTGGTTGTGCTACAAAAGTACTTTTATTAGCCTAAACTCCGACTCGATGCTAGGAAATATATCAGATCTTGCACTACATGCACCATCAACAAGCCAACCATCAAGAAGCAAGGCTTGTACACTCTTATACCTACTCCCAACCAATTGTGGGAATCCATCTCCATGGACTATATGTTTGCCTCCCTTCTACCAAGCATGTAAATGACTGTGTATTTGTGGTCGTAGATAGATTTTCTAAGATGGCCATATTGGCGGCTTGTAAGAAGAATATCACAGCAGAGGACACTGCCAAACTTTTCATTGAACAAGTATGGGTAAATCTTGGGATCTCACAGAGCATTATATTATAATGGAATAGAAGGTTCCTCAACAAATTCTAGTCAAGTCTCTAAACACTATTGGATGCCGAGCTCACCAAATTGACTTTGTTCCATCCCCAAACTAATGGCCAGAAGGAGGTCATCAATTGGATGATAGTGCACATATGTCAGATGTACAACTTAGGGCATCCTCGAACCTAGGATGAGAGTCTTCCATACGTACAAGATAGTTATAATAGAGCTCTCCATAGCTTGACGGGTCGCAACCCCTTTCAAGTGGGTCTAGGATTTCAACCATTATGCCTGATTGATGTTGTCATGCCTCATGCAACTACGTAGACATAATCCACACATATATTGTCGGAGGTTGATAAAGTGACTAGATTTATTGAACACATCCAACACATTGACCAGAAGGTTCATGACATCCTAAAGAAGTCAAATTTCAAGTACAAGCAACAACATGTTGAACATCAGGTGCCATACAAGTTTGAGGTGGGCAACAAAGTCTAGTTGCATTTGCAGAAATAATGCCTTAAAGGAGCCCATTAGAAGCTGAAAGCACTCCGATAGGGTCCTTACACCATTACCAAGGTTGTGCAAGACAATGATTTTGAGCTCAACATGCCCCCACTACTTGTCTTACACCCAATGTTCAATGTGGACCACCTTCAACCATACTGCCCACCATTGTTGGACACATCAAACATCGCAGAACAACTCACACCAACATAGTTAATCCCAGTCTCCATGGAACAGGCCACAACTGATCAGATTATGGACACGCAAGTTAAGACAACTAGCTAGAAAAAGATCCAAGTATATCGAGTTGTCAAAACTGACCGACTCCTGCACCAAGGCAAGTGGCTCATAAGGGACCAGGTTCAACATAAATTTCCTCACCTCATGGAAGCTTTGCACACAATGGGGACCATTTCTTCCTAAGGGGAGAGGAATGGTCCAGGTGGATATTGGTGGCCACCCACCTATCCCACATAGACCTTGAGTTAGCTTCACTTGTTTCCTTGTTTATTTCAACATTTACTATTTTTAGCAGCTTTTCGAGTCGTGAACTTCCGGAGTAGTTTTGACCCCCTAAATGATTTTTTTTTAGGTCTATTTCAAGCCAATAATCAAAGACAAGGAACTATGGAAAATATTGTAGTACTCAAAGGGGCCTTACCAACAAGGTATTGTACGTGCCACATAGAGATAATATGACCAAGTTATGACCCCATGAAGTCGGCTGCCCAACTAACCCCAATGCAGCCTATAGGCTCTTGGTGTTACATCTCCTTGGGTTAGGGTTTTGGTTGTTTATGGGTTCATCATGTTTTTAAATAATAAATAGGCCCTTAAGCCTCATTGTAACATAGTTCAGAGGCATGTAGCTACCGCATCTCTTTTCAAAGATAAGCTGCCATCGCTCGAGCTAGTATTATTTCCATTCTGTTTGTAAGCATATTTCAGTATGTTGAAATGAAGTTTTATTTCTGCTGCATCTTTGTATTTATGGTTATATCTGTAACTTTTTGCATTCTTGTTTAAATTCAGATCAATCAACCTTATTAATAAAAGCTTAAGTGTGCACAACAACTTTCTAGGTTGATATAACTCTCAAGATTTTTAGTGATCATCAATATAGTTATGATATTAATAACTCTAGATTTCTTTGGTGATCATGAAAATAGTGTGCCCTACTTCACAATCAAAATAGTAGCGAAGAATATTAGTATGTGAATTGTTTAGTGCTTCTACCACCCTTCACACTTTTGTTTCTTCTACGACTTTTAATCTGTCCAACTTGATTTGACAAAGAGGATTGAGTGGACACTAGTGGTATGTTACCAACCTCATATTTCCATGTGGCATTGGCCAATCACATAAACAAAAATGGTGCCATGTTAGCATTACCATAAAATGTAAAGAAAATGGAACCATCTCACTTTAGATACTAATGCAAAAAAAAATTGAGATCAATTATTTAGAAACAATAAAATAGCATTTCTAGTTAGATGAGTTTAGATATTTTTTGGTTTTGCATTTTATGAAAGCTCAAATTTGACAAATGAATTTGCAAGTGATTTTACTGGAACTTAGAATAATTGAATTCCACAAAGGACATATAAGGTGGAAAATTTCCAATCAAATTATTATGCACATTATGCACATGAAAAAACACACATTAATCGCTTATGACCTAGAACCATTTCCATTCCATTACACTTTTATCCCAAAGGAAATAAGGGTAGCTTTGTTGTAATTATCCAAAGGTAGGCATTATCACTGTCATAACCATTCCATACATATTTGAGATAGACACTTAACAACACTACATAATTGCATCCCTTACATTAAAGACAATAAATGGTTGGTAAATTATCAAATTGTTACGTAGATGAAAAATTACACTTTAATCACTTACGGAACAAAACCATTTCTAGTCAACTTTTGTCCCAAAACCAATAAGTTGGCTTTGATGTGATTAGCCAACGATAGCTATTATAGCTATTGGAACCACTCCATACATATTTGAGACTTATTTTCCTTCCTCATAAACCTTATAGACTTCGAAGTCCTAGTCCATAAGCAACATTTATACATTGTCATTGCTAATACAGATCCCAAATAAAGCCCCGAAAGGCCAATATTGCCCCCCAGTCAAGGAAAACCATCTATATGGTGCAGAAGAGGCGCCAAAAAACCAAGCAAACAAGCATCTGAAGAAAGAGAAACAAGACCTGTTTGCCCAATAAGGAAGTAGAGGCACAAAACGAGGAAAGAGAGCAGCAACAGAAGCCACTCCTTCCCCTCCCCCTCAAACTCTCCACCCGAATCGGACGAGAAGCAGAGAAAGAAACGCTGCCACAGTCATCCGCATCTACCTGTAGAAAAGACCAATGGAGACATCCATAGAAGCGGCACGAAACAGGGCAGAAGCACCATTATTCCCTCAACGCTCCAATGGATATGCCGTGGCCAGAAACAAACCAAACTGTTGCTGAGAAGGAGAAGACCCACAAGAGCAGAGGTGACACCGAGGGCAGAGGCGACAAGGGTAGCCACCTCGCCCCCGCTTAGAGAAAACTAAAATACCAGAAGATGAAGCGAGCAGGAAGAAAACCTCTCTGTTGCCTCTCACCGCTCGAGTCGGGAGAAAACCCGCAGAGTCGTCGGTGAAGCCCACTCAGATCCCCGCATGCCTCTAGTGATTCCCTCGCTGCCTGAGGAGAACCCTCCTTGATCGCTACGTTCCCACTCCTACTCCGGCTCACCCTCCTGCACTCAACCCCTTCTCGTCCTCCTCTTCTGCTCCTGCGCTCAAACCCCTGCTCCTGCTCCCGCTCCTGCACCAAACAAAGCCCGTAGGGTCGTTCCACTTCTACACTCCTTTGCTGCTCCTGCTCGCCCTCCTTCGCTCAAACCCCTGCCTCTCCACTACACGTCGCTCATACGCTTTTGTTCGCACCTCCCCTGCTCGTCGCTCCTGGGAGCCCTCCTGCTCGCGCTCCTGCTTGTGATCCTGCTTTCCCTCCTCCGGTACTGCACTCCTTCACTGACGCGTTCCAGGTCGCTCTCCTCCCCTACTGGTAGCATTCCTGCTCGCCCTCCTTCGCTCCTACTCGCACTCCTGCTCGCCCTCCTGCTCGCATTCCTACTCACCCTCCTCTGGAACTGCACTCCTCCCCTACACATGTTCCTGCTCGCCCTCCTCTGCTACTGCTCGCGCTCCTGTTTGCCCTCCTCCTCTCCTGCTCGCGGTCCTACTCGCCCTCGTCCGGTATTGCGCTCCTCCCCTGTACGCATTCCTGCTGCTTAAATAGGCCTGAAACTACTGGATCTTAATGTCGATCTTATAAATCTGCATTTGGGATTGCAACTGCCACTTCTGTAACTACTGAATCACCGAATCGCAATTGATTTTCCATTCCTATATACTTTTATTAAAATGATTAAATATTCCAACTCTATAATGCAAGACAAAGACTTATATCAGTTGAATTTTTTAGTTCATGTATCTATTTGATAAAGTGATTAATACGCAGATCCATAACGTGGATGACTATATTTTCATGATGTATCATGATTATGACAGATTTTAAGTTAAAAAGTTTAAAATGTAATGGGATAATAGATTATAAAATGATATTCTATGATCTAACTCTAATTCTTATTTAGCAGATTCCAGCCTGTTTCCAAAATTCTACATTTGAGATAAAATTCAAAGCTTAGAATATGTTGGGCAAAAATACAAAACTCGATAGGGGTAGAATACTAGTATTAGCGTGTTATGATTTCTATCCGACGACTATAAGGTGTTTTGTTTCTCTATCAATTCGCCTAAACTTCCAAGCAAAAGGTGCTATGGTTACTGCTCCCTTGGTTTGGTAACTGAATAAAAAAATTTGAACAGAGGCATCGAGCAGGAGTATTAATTTGGGATTTTGGTTATAAATAGGTAGCGTGTGTTAGCAGAATTTGGTGTTACTTAAAGCAGTTAGTTTTAGTGTGATTTTTTTAGATATTTTGGTGTGGGAATTTGGTACAAAATTTTGGAGTGAAATCTTGATTTGTCTTATTTAAACTGATTTTTTGATTATATATTTAAGAACGAAAAAGCTTCAATGTATTATATTGAAATAATATAAAGGTCTAGATAGTACATATTCGACTAAGGGATATTTTTTTTTTATTATATATATGGATTCAGCACCCTGAAAAACCTCTAAGGCACTTAGATTGTGTACAGATTATCCATCACGATTGTGATTTCAATAAATTGCTAGCAGATTTTAGAGAAATTTAACAAAAAAAACCTATTGAAAAACTTCCAAAAGATTAAGCTAAAAGCAACTTGTTACGGAAGCCATGTAAGCCCACTCACACACACATCCATTGCACAAGTTGAATATATATTTTTCTTTTAAACACATGGTGAATCAGTAACTGCTAGACCTAATCTATGGGAGACCTATGATCAATCATCGTAGCTGCCTCTATAACACCAAGAGTAAGATCCTATGGTTTAAGCAAGAGCAGACTCACGTGCCGCCAAGGCAAGGATGGGGAATCTATTCCTTAAGCCGCCACCATAGCAGGTCATTATACTCAATGAGATTTGAATTTCGGTCTCTTGAGCATCCACAAATTCAATTAAAGAGATCCCTGCTTCTAGCGACGAAAGGTTCAAACCAAAATTTCTGGATGAATAGAATAGGGTATTCGATATATAATAAATACTCTTAGATAGGACCATATATATTCGGTTTGGTATTGATCCATCCTATAAATATTTAGTATAGGATAGGACCTATACTGTGCATGATATAGGTAACCAATAGCTTACCTATATGGACCATAAATTATATAGGTAGGACTGTCATATAGCTGAGCATGTCCTACCTATATAATACGGTATATAATATATATCGCTCATATTACCCCATGCATAGATATTCTAGGAATATATGAAACTCTCATTATATATAACGTTCATTCTAGAAAAAAAATGAACGTTGAG
>APFE030313153.1:80218-100754 GCA_000404065.3 Pinus taeda
ACAAATAACAAAAATTGAATTCCTAATCTTAAACTATGGATAAACATCATAAATTTTTGGTCAAAGACAAACTAATCCTGGTCAAAGACAAACTAATCCTAGTCAAAGGCAAAAAAATATTTTTTATACCATTGGCAGGTATAATAATAAAAAGAACATTAATCTAATTTAATGAGCTTTTTTATTTTATTGGTTCAAATTGTAAATATGAAAAGGTTATAAGAAATAAAAATGTATTAGAGATTAAGTTTATGATTATTTTTTAATCCATTCTTATTAATTTGTATCTACCAAGCATGGAGAGGGATCAAATATATTGAAATGGAAACCTCTTTTAGAGTGAAGAAAGATTTTGTATGTCTTGACGCTTGATAGATCTCAAATTGAGATTGATCTAGTTTGGCCTTAACTCTAATCTTACATCTTAATCTTATAGAAATAAGATTCAGAACTAAATCTTCCCCACATATTATGCTTTGGTGACTTTAATATTTCTTTGAAGCATGTGAAAAAGAAAGGGATCTCAGTTGCTTCAACCGATGATTATCAATTTAATATAGGTACAATGTGATATGGATCTTTGAGAGCCGCATAATCTACCTAAACGTCTCTCTCCTCTATTGCATTTAGGGAATGTAAATAAATATACTTCTAAGAAGTCATTTCTCACCATTATTTTATGCTTCCATTAACATTTTTATAAGAGTTTTTTATAAGAGTATAACTGTAAATGTGTAGACTTATTAGTGGTTACTACCCACCAAATTTTATGCAAGTTATTGTGCCATAGAAATTAATTCATTTATCCACTTCGTTGATCAATTTATTAGTTACTTCCATAGTAATACTATAAGATTTGATCTGAATGCTGACCATCATTAATTTAACATTCAGTAATGTAGGTTATAATTTTTTTTGTAGTTTTTCACAGACTTCTAACATGAGTGATAGGAGAAGTTTCCATACAATATTTGTTTTAATAGTTTTAATCTATATGGTAAAATGAATCTCAATTTATAGCTACTATTTATGTGTGGTAAATTTTAATATGATATGTATATTATGATTTTCTTTTATAGAGATTTTTTTCATAATTTTAATTATAAAAGAATAATATAAATTTAAATTTTTTTAACCTTTTATTATTAATTGAGCTCACATGTAAATGTTATATTTTTACAAGCATTTATTATTACATATATGTCCCTATATAAAAGTATTATGCTCTAATTTTTTTTACTTAATTGACGTAAAAATGTTATGTAAAAATATTAAATTTTATAAGCATTTACTCTTAAATACCCTAATTGCGATAATTTATTATGCCTATTAATTTTTATTTTTTTATTTTTATTCATTAATTACTTATATTTTTAAAAAATAAAATAATAATATATAATAGATAAAAGAATTATGTTAAAGTAAATAATAAAAGTTACTTACTAGTCCGCATGGGGTAGCTCAAGGCAATGGCCATGGAAATGAAGTCTCACCGAAACGAGAGATCTTGGGTTCGATTCTTGTGCTACCCTCCCCGGAAATGGGGTGAATAATGGACATGTAAAAACTCGAAAATGAGAAGGTCCTACCAAAGCTTACAAAAAAAAAGTTAATATAGCTTAACAAAAATGAATTAAGGGCTTGAGAGGGATGTCAATTTAGGAATTTTGAATGTTATTAGTTTTAATTTTTAATTATTTATATATATATAAAATTGAAACACTAATTATAAATATATAAAATAATTATGTTAAAGTAAATAATAAAAGTTACTTACTAGTTTACAATAAGTTTGTAGCTTAAGAAAAGGGGAATGAGAGGGATGTCAATTTCTGGATTTTGAACTTTTGAAAAGTACATAGTTTTGGGTTAGTTGAGGTACATGGTTTTGGGTTAATTGATAGTATTTTTATTTATTTATAAAGATTTTTTGAAATCACATGTTGGGATTTTATCTTATTCTTGCGTAGTTGGAGGAATTTTTAGTAGTTATATTTCTTTATCCAACATAGCTTCTTGTACATGGAGTTTCCATCTCCATCTAGACTTAAGATTCATGCCTCCAAGTTGTACGAAAGCCTTAGTAGGGAAAATCAAGTTTTTAGCTAAACATTATGAAACGTTAATCTAACATACAAGCATAGCTTTGGTTCTCAAGTATATTTCTAGTTTGTCTTCTTTTCTAAATATTGTCTCAATTATATTTCCATTTATGTTCCTGTTGGTTTTCTGTCTTAGCTTTTCAGGAAGTGTATTTAGTTCCCATGACTTTCTCTTGTTAAGGGATTATCTTTCCTTTTTGTTCTCTATATTTTAAGATTTTTTGGAATTATTTGTTTGTTGTTTCTATTGTGTCTATTTTAGAGCATTTTTTTATTGGTTTTCCTTTAGTCACCTCACCCTATATAGTTCTCATGGCTCTTTCTTGTTCAAGGATTATCTTTCCTTTTAGTTCTCCATATTTCCAGATTTATTCTTATTGGTTTTTCCTTTAGTTACCTCACCACAACACTTTGGTTATGTTTGTTGGATTTGGATTATTTTGGTTCTCTAGCCATTTGTCAACACTCCCTTTTTAACCCTTAACTCCCTTTTTCTTGTTTAGAATTATGTTGATCAATTTATCTTACTATTCATTTCCCTTTGATGCCTCGTGCATTTTTCTATTTCCTTGTTAATATAATTTGTGCAAATTGGTTTGGGGCTCATAGAGGGAGAAGAGGCCATCACCCCCTTTCTAACTCTTAAGCCTAATTTTCTATAGAGTGTTTTAGTGCACTATCTATGTGAAATATACCCCTTCTAATATTAGAAGAGAGGAACATGATGTAGAATGGGAAGCTATAATAGAAATAAAATTTATCACAAATGTTAAGGTTGATGTGGAGCTTGGGCACCAGGTTCCTAATATAGGAAACACAAGAAGTGGACAGAAAGGATATATGTAAACTATTGACATATATTAACAAGTGTTGACCATCCTGGGAAAAGTATTAGTTGAGAACTTTGAAACACAATATGACATTAGTTTATATATGGATGAAATATAGAAGAAGATAAGAAATTTGATCGAAATATAATTCATTTTAGCTAAAAACTCTAGCATAATTGGAGTTCTCTAAGGATGGAAAAGTATCTAGTACTATTCAAGTGGATTCACCATCCAAAAGGATACCTTCATTTTTCAATTTTGTTATATATGATAGTAGCAACATGACTTAAATTCTAGGTGTTATCAACTCTAAGTTTTGTAGAAAAGTCTCAAATTGATACAAACTTTATTATCTCCTTCATTATGTTATCAGGTTTAAACTAGTTAAATGGACAAAAATTTTGCTACTACACTACTGGTCTAGTTTCCTTAGTGCCTAAAAAACAAGGCGTTGTGAGCTCCAGGTTTTCTAACTAAGTGTCAAATTGGTATAAAATTTATTATCTCTTGAGTTATGTTATTAAATTTAAAATGTTTAAATGGACAAAGTAAGTTGTGTTACCATCCTATTATCCTAGTTTCCCTTGTAGTAGAGAAGGAAGCATTATGCAAATAATTGCACCGAGAGACACTCTCCAACCTTGTATGGTAGAGATGTAAGGTTTTGTTAAAATTTTTGGCTTAAATAAAGTTAAATTAAATTAAACTAAAAAAACATAGAATTACTAAATATAATCAATAACTCTAACTCTACGAAGTGCTAAGTGGGATCAAATCTCTTTGGATGCAAATCTCCTTTAAACTGAAAAAAGATTTTATCTATTTCAAAAATAGGTAGATATGCCGTTAAGATGAAACTGGAATAATAATAATAACAATCATTAAAAATGAAAATTAAATTAAAAATTTATGCTCTACTTTAAATTAAATTAAAGATAAAATTAAATTAAGATAAAGGACCCACGATATTAATGGAAAGGAATCCCGGATATAAGGGATCGTATCCATATGCGGGGCACTGCGAAATTGTGGCCGAGGACTCTGATGGCAAACGATTTCTGACCTCTCATGTATGATTTTGTCTTCACTGTGTACTTTCCGGAAAATCAAGGAAGAGCTAACGCATTCTTGTACATTGAAATTCCGCCGATAGTTTGTTTGGAGCTGTTTGAATGAAAGTATTTATTGAAAATTTGGGTAAATGTACAGATCAATAAAAAATTAAAATGTAAGCAATAAGCATCCCACAAGTTGCTTGGCCTTCATACTCTCTCTGCGAAATCCTCCGATGCTGCAATGGACTGGGCGCTTCTCTCCCACCTCTCGCCATGTGCGGCGCAATGTACCCAAAATGTTTCTGCTTAAAAGTCGTCTTACTCTGTCAAGTCTTTAACCAATGAGATCGAGGTAACCAGAAGTTACCTGCTTTATTGCTGCTATGCACACTATTGATCTACAATGGAAGATAAACCTGGTACGCTGTTTTTTTTGGTGGTTCTGTTTTTTCATATTGTTGAGCGTAGATTTTGATAATATTTTAAAGATTGTGGGAATATCTCAAAATTAGGACCATTTCCATAGCTTTTAATTTAACTGGGTTAAGTCGTTTATTATGACTATTTTTATTTTTATGAGATATAGTATCAACTAACTTATTTTTCATGATCTTTGAATTTACTCATTGTATAGTGTAATGTTTACACAAGCCAGTGAGGAAGTGTAAGTGAAATGAATTACATAGCATCAATCATCACTTCCTAGGCTTACAGTAACAACTTCTGAAGTATAAACCCGAAGAGAAATGATTAATTCCATGTGATACATTTCACTAATTTCACTTCGAAAATAATATTTAATATAATGCGTTAACAAAATCTCGCAATATTTAATAGTGTTATCTTTACATGGGGCAGATAAATGTGATCCCTATCTGCAGAGTTTTGTGGATAGACTCTTTGAGACATTTTCTTCTGCGGTCACTTTTGCTGACATTTCTCGTTTGTTGTTCACTCGGTTTTAAGCTTTGATGATGGTGATCAGAGTCCACTAAAATTGATATCGCTTTTAGATTTGAAGAAATTTTGAACTTTTATTTTTGATATTGAAAAATATAAATAAAAGCAGTTCAACGCCATTTCATTTATTTATTTTTTCATTTATATTTTTAATAGAACACCATTTTTAAAGGTTAACTAAACTATTTCAAACCAACAATCTTTGCACAATGACTCTTCTGCCATTTTCATTTTCTATTTTGCTCCAATAAATTCTCACGAGTTTGCTCACTATTGCTAATTGGTCATTGTTATGACTCTTTTTTCCTCTTGTTTTCTAAAAATTAAAATGACCTTTTCCTTTTCCTTTTATGTATTTTCTCTGTTAAAAATTAAGATGCCCTTTTCCCAGAAAAGTGATTAAGATCTAAAACCAAGAGGTTTAAATATGCTAAAACATATGAGCGTAAATATACTTAACCATCTTTGTATAAGTTATGGGTTTTCGGAGGAGACAAAGCATGAATTTACACATAAAACATGAGTTGTTGCTATTCTATTGATCACACAAAATATGATGCTTACAATGAACCCGACGAAGGATATTTAACCTTTTCCAATTAGGTTCTTGTCTAAAATATCTTGACATGAAACCACATGCAATCACACAGTCAAAGTTGTCTAAGTTGTCTATCACTTAACTTGAATTGACTCAACACTCAATCACTCAATTAACTCATTCTCTATATTTAGTCAACTCCACATGTAGGAGTAATTACAATTTCTAACACTCCCCCTCAATTATGACCCTATGACTCAACATGAATTCACTATCACATAAACATGTCTACTGGTTTATGTCTCAGCTAGGATTACAATGACTCAAGAATTTTACAATTTTGCATTTTATTTTTCTCTGCTTTGAGATTCTATATCCTCAAAAATGCTTCATTCTCTATTGAACTTTCTCGTTATAGACTTATTCACTTGTTGTTGCTACAATTTTTCTTTGACTTCTCTTGAACTTGTTGTGAAAAAAATCGGATCATGTCTTCTACAACTTCCTCTTCAAATATTTGTTCAACCATAGACTTCTACCAAAACATTGCATCTTCAAACTGTCTTCTTTCCGTTGCTTCTTGTGCTTTATATTCATGACTTTGACTCGCTTCAATTTGTCCTGTTGGTTTCTGAATCCATTCTTCAATGAGCTTCAAATCTGCATGAAATTTATTAACAACCTTGCTTTCAACATTTTTTCCCACACTATTCTGAACACCTGCATATTCAAAAACAATGTTATGAACATCTTTAATATGATTCTCTACAGTGAGAGCTTCCTTATCTACATCTGCCTTCTTTTCAACTGTATAGAGGTTGTATTCCATTGTTATGTTGTTAGTGGATATTCTCATAAAAACTCTTCAATCACTTTATCCTCTTCTTCATAGTCAACTACTACTAGATGACATACTGCTTCATGAGCAGTGCCAACTACTTCATATCTTGTTGCTATAGTGGCAGCTTCAACCTTCAATGTTTCATCAAACTTTGCACTTACCATAATGTCACAATTAATCCCTGTTTCAGAAAAGAAACCACACATATCATCAATATAATGTTCATCCATACTATGGTGAGATATCCAAGCATGCGTGTGCTTATTGTCAATTTCATTGACAATTTCAACTTCAACAAATCCATAAGTTGTGGCTGGATTCATCAATTCACATGTCACTTTGCAATCATCGTCCACTTGTGTCTCATCATAGTGGGATTCACCATCATCTGCATTATTCACATTACAGTGGAGTCTTTGAACATTTATTTGCTCTTTCTCTGCTTCACACACAGAGGCTACTCCTCCTCTCTCTGCAATTTTTGTTGCATTATCTTCAACTGTATGCATGCTTGCATAATGGGTTTCAATTGTATGGTCTTGAAAACCATCATCCACTTTTGAGTGGAATTCTCGAAGCTTTGTTTTCCTTTCACATTCTTCTTCAACTACTCTCAGATCTGCAGCTAACATTTTTTATTGTAACATAACTTCTTGTTACATGTCACTCTCTCTTGCACCAAACTCTGCTTCTAAGAATTTCCATGCTTCCTTTGAAGTTGTAGCTTTTGCTACCCTGCACAAACACTTATTGTCCAAAAAATTCAATGCTAAAACACCGCATACTGCATCATATGGGTTCCTGGAATCACACTTGATTAACTCTTTAGCTCGAAGAAAAGTTAACATCTTGATAACCCAATGATCAAAATATTCACCTGTAAACATAAGAGGTGGTAGCAAATCAAAGCTATACCAATCACCCTCGATTTCTTCTTTGTCTTCTGCTAGACTTCTTAGTTGCGACCCGAACCTCTTTAACCATGGCAACAATCTTTGTCTCTTCTTTTCGATTCATTTTCTTAGTCTTCTTTAGTCATGCTTTGCCACCCATGAATGTTCTCACTCTTTTTCTTATAGCTTATTTGCTATTTACATGAGGCTATCTTCCATATCACCCCCAAAAAAATATGATTTTCAATATGCGACCCCATAAGGCACAATTTTCACCAAAAAAATTATCATACTTGACAAAGCACCAAAAAATGAGAAACTTTACAAAGCCCTAAATTCTGTTACCAAAATAAACTTCGTACCAATCCCAAATTTTATGTTTTTTTTTTAACTTAAAAAAAAATTGTGTACCCAAACCCTTTTCAAAAAGCACTTTTTGAAAACTTCAATAAAAACCCTTAATAATACGCTCTTCAAACTTCCAGAATCTCTTAAGAGGCTTTATGAAAGGATGTTTCACCAACACTTACGTATTTAAGACTTTAAGAAGTCAAACAACTGAACTTTGGTAGTAGCTTCCACGCTAATTGACCTCTCCACGTTAATGCTCTGTATCGTTTAAACTATTGCATGTTAATGCCTTTCACGTTAGTGAACTTCCAGGTGAGGCCTTTAACGCTTCCAACCACAGATCGAATCCGCGTGTATGAGGAACTGAAGAACACCAATTGCGGAACGCTGTAAGTGTAAGATTTGTAACACGGTTTTTTTGTTAAGCTTGTCAATAATAGAAAAGATTATATTTCTCTTTCTCTCACACGGATTGCTGTTACTCCGTTCTCTCTCTCGCTTTTCTCTCTCTCGCTTTTTGTATTCCTGATACCAATTTTTTGGAAAAGTACATTAGATGTATGAATTTACACATAAACACGAGTTGTTGCTCTTTTATTGATCACACAAAATATGATGTTTACAATGAACTTAGTGAAAGATATTTAACTTTTTCCAACTAGCTTCTTTCCTAAAATATCTTCACATGCAATCACACACTCAAAATCATCTATCACTTAACTCAACTTGACTCAACACTCAATTACTCAGTTAATTGATTCTTTATATTTAAAAATCCACATGCAAAAATAATTACAATTTCTAATAGCTTTATTAGACAACTTAGTGTCTCATAACCAATTAAAAAATCGTTTGTATCTACATTTTTATCAACAATATATGAATGAATGGATATATAGATGCATGTCCCTAAGTGCTAGACTACCTCTTCAATCGTTGCTCTTGGATACCAATGTGTATGTACTTTCACCGAACCAAATTGTTTGACAAAACAGACTTCAACCTTTTTGTTGGACTGAAGTGGGTATGTATTTCTTGGAGTTTCCAAGCACCCAGTTATTAGGCACCGGAATGCAGGGCCTGTAAACTAGCTAGTCCATATATGGAAAATCTGGTAAGTTTACATCCATACTATGCTAACAGTGCAACTCATTCATGTGGTTATACAATTCGGAATATTCATGTGCTCAACATTGATTTTCAAGGTTACTTTTATCTTTGTTTTTGCTTTATAATTTTTTCTGGGGTAAACTAGACTGGAGTAAAGAATAGAAAATTCAAACAAATTTATCGTGATAGTTTTGGACATATAATGTATGTATTGCTTCTATATATGTTTTTATCATAATTTCTTTCCTATTAATAATTTTTCTGTGTTATATTCGGTCAAGTCAATTGTCACGAAAGTAAAAGTTTTAAAACATGGGCATTTTTTGACCCAATAACCTTCAATATTTCCAATATGAAAAGTGAAACTCTGGGTATTCAAGTTGTGAATATTGCTTCTCGCTCGCACTCCATAGATTTGACCGTGCTCGTGTCTGTGCGTGATCTAGCGCCCTCATTGTCATTGCCTTTTTAGTCCAGTTTCCTTCATTTGGCGAATTAATATCCTTTTCCATTTTGTTAAATCAAGCGTGCCAGTGTTTACCTGTATGTGGAAATTTTGTTAAATCAAGCGTGGCAGTGTTTACCTGTATGTGGATGTATAATAAAGCATGCGTTTTAAGAGTAATTTGGTGTTTTCCAAAATTTTTATGGGAATATTTCTCTTCATTTATGAATTTATCCACTAAATTTAATGCTGGAAAACGACGGTATATTACGTGCAGTGGCGGCTTACAAGGTCGTCCGGGAAGCCGGGTTTCATTGCCAACCATACACTTTATTATTTAATGATGGACATGCCCATTATGAACATTTTAATTACCATAATATCAAATGACTTTAATCATTCTTAAAATTTTCAAAAATTAATTAAAATCACGATAGAACATAAAAAAGATGAGTTAAATCGACGATGGCAAACAGTGTCGAACATCGTCCGATGGAAATGCAGATAGGAGGAAACACAAAATTGACACACAAACAAATAATATTGAGCTGCTCTTTTATTGATGTAACAAACTTGGCTTTCAAACAACTATCCATAGCGCTGGGTTCTTGGCTTTTACACATATTTGATTTGAGTCGAACACTGTGATGAATATTTATGTTTTTCCAGTAAGGGACTCGGTCAAAATAATTTGGACATGCAAACACATTATGTTTGACTTTTCTCAAAATAACACTGAACTCTATCTCTTCATGCGTAGGTGGACATGGATCTTGCAGATCTTTATGTGAGAGCAATTACTATTTCCAACCTTCTCTCTTAATTACAATACTGTAAGTCAACATAACATGAGTGAATGTCTCAACTATGTATTTTACCCTTACAATAAAAATTTACTCAATCATAACTCAAACATATCTCTTGGTCTATGTCTAAGTTAACAATGACTTTAAACTTTGACATTTTTGCATTTTCTTTTTTGTTTCTTATAGATTCTATATCCTCAAAATTGTTTCATTCTCTGTTACATGTTCTTGTTGTAGGCTTTCTTCACTTATTATTGCTGCAATTTCTTCTTGAATTTTTTTTTATTTGTTTTCCTTCACTTCTTGTTGTTGTGGTTTTTTCTTGAATTCTCTTGTATTTTCTCCAAGGTTGTATTTTACATTTTCATTTTTAATAATGTTTTTATTCATGGACTACTTCCACAACTCTAAAAATTCAAACTGATTTTTTTTTTTCGCTTCTTGTGCCTCATGTTCCCGATCTTCTTTCTTCCATATTTCTTGATAGCAGAATTTGCTTTCTCCTTGACTCCATTTCTGAAAGAATATTTCAATGTTTTCTTCTTCGTATTCTGTTCTTGTCCTACATATTTTTCGCCATCTTCTCTTTCAGTTGGAATGCTATCCCGTTTACGTGCACACTCAAAATCAATGTTAAAAACATCTTCCTTATTCTCTTCACTAAGAGATTTCTCATTTTCATCTTCCTTCTCTACCTTCTTTTCTACTCTTTTACAAACCTTTGTTGCGGAGAACAAGTTTTCTTCCACTTGGCTTCTTGAAACAAGTGGGCTTCTCTCAACAAATAATAACATATCAATAAGAGATTTCTTTTGCATCATGTGCAACCACTCATTACTAGTTAACAGTTCTTCATCAAGCTTAACATCAAAAAATCCAATTATTGGATCCCACAAACCATTTGATGCTCTATTCATAACTTTAACAATACCAAAATAAGTGGTTGTTTATTCACAAGCTACTTCATAAGCACTGTCAACTGCTTCATAATTTGATGCTACAATGGCATCTTCAGCCTTCAATTATTCATCAAACATGACACTTGTCATATTTCCACAATAAATCTTTGTTTCAAAAAAGAAACTACACATGTCATCAACATAATGCTCATCCACATTGTGGTGGGATATTGAAGCATGCATGTGCTCACTGACAAATTAAACTTCACGAACTACATCAATTGCGGTTGGATTCACCAATTCATATCTCACTTTGCAGTCATCATCTACATGTTTCATCATCTACATGTGTTTCTTCACAGTGAGATTCACCATCATATGCACTATCCATGTTACAGTGGAGTTCTTGAGAATTTATATTCTCTTGCTCTGCTTGATACAGTTAGGCTTCAATTTCTCTCTTCTATAACCTTTGTTATGTCTTCTTCATCCATATGCATGTCTACATAATGGGTTTCACTTTTATAGTCTTCACGATCATCATCCACTTTTGAGTGGGATTTTCCAAGCTTTATTGTCTTCCCATAGTCTTTCTCATGTACTCTCAAATCTACGGTTGACTTAAGAGACTCTAACACATCTTGCTACTATATGTCACTCTCCTCTGTGCCAAAATTTTCTTCTAAGATCTTCCATGCTTCCTTGGAAGTTATAGCTTTTCCTACCTTGCACAAAAAATTCTCATCCAATGTTTGTTTTATAAAATGTAATGCTAAAACATTACATACTTCATCATATGGGTTGTTATACTGGTACTCAATTAACCCTTTAGCTCGAAGAAAACATAGCATTTTTGATAGCTCAAAAATAAAAATATTTACTAGTAGACATAGGTGGTAGAAAATGTAGGCTACACCGATCACCCTTTATCTCTTTTCTATTCCCTGCTAGATTTCTCAGTTCCTCGGCTGTGGCATGAACTTCTCTAAACGTGGCAACAATCTTTGTATTTTATTTTCAATTCATTTTATTCATTTTCATTAGCCGTGCTTTTGTGACTGATGACTGTGGCATTTCCTCTATCTTATAGCTTCTTTCCTCATTGCATGAGGCTATATTCATTTTATTCATTTGCTTTACTCGCGCATTGCCATCCTTGACAGTGGCCTTTCCTCTATTTTATAGTTTCTTTCCTCATTGCATGAAGCTATCTTCAGTATCGTGGTGCCGCCCCCCTAAAAAAAATATGATTTCAATATATGCCCTATAGAGCGCAATCTTCATCCAAAACAATGCCATGTTTTCTATAAACTCGTGACAATATCTCTCTTTTCATTTTTTGTAAGCAGAAGAACCCAATAGTCACATACACGTAATTGTTAGTAAACAACCAAAAACTACGACCTGAGCCCGAACTACAAAATAGAGATTTCAACCTAAGTCTTTCGAGTTCCAACAATTTCAGTTTTCTCAAATTACCAACTGAACTATTCCCTATTCCCTGTGACTCATAACAATATCTCTCAGGCTTCAGTAACTCTCCACCTTAAAAGCGACCTTTTGCAAAGCTTTAACTTTAAAGAGGCGCATATGGTATTCACATTTTCAAATAAACCTTTTTTAAATCCTTATATTTTTGATCTTATAAATAATCTTTTGGATTTTTTAAACGATTTGACACTCCTTTTTATGAATGCCTCGTAACGTTTTTATGATAACTATGATTCGATTTTTTGACTTTTTCGTAAAACGTTAAAGACTCACTACCAATGAGCAATTCATTTTATTAGCTCACAACTTTTCAACAGACCGTTGCACCTTTCGCTATGGTGGAGCTGCAATTGGTTTTTAAATTCAATGTTCTTTTAACCAATAAGGACTCCGATGAGCGAGAACTTTGTAAGCTTGTGACCATCTATGCACCTTTTGTATTTGACAAACGGTGATGGGCACCTTAAACTGCGATGGTTCTACCAAGGTCTTCTTCCGTCAGCTTGATAGCTATGTTGGATCTTTGTATTTTTCTAATCTTTCTTGCTCTGATACCAGTTTGGTGGAAAGACAGAGAAGGAAACCCAAAATTGACACACAAACAAATAATATTGAGTGTTTTCTGTTTTATTTATTTCACAAATTTGATTATCAAACAACTATCTATAATGTTTTGGATCTTAGCTTTCACACATACTTTATTTGATTTGACTCGATTAGAAGGAACTCGGTGAGGAGTATTTATTCTTTTTAGCAATCAATTCACTCGAAATAATTTCAACTTCCAAATATACACTATAAAAGAATTTTCGCAAAATAAGACTAAACACAAACTCACTCACACTTGACTCAGTTAACTCACACTCTAAATCTAGATTGCACCTAACTCAATTTATCTCTTCATGCATCACTCTACTTGGATCTTGCTAGATATTCATGCAGGAGTCATTACTATTTCCAAAAATTTCATGGTTTGGTTTATGAGATGAATTGGGCCATACTCAACTAAAAGCTATGGCGTCTGGTGGCATTGAAAGTGGATCGTGTTAAAGCTACACGAAGATGTTCAACACCTAGATTTACAAATACTTTGCAAGTAATATCATTTTCAATGGTAGGAGGGTGATCTCTCACCTATCAAAGATGCTCACTAGTATTGGCATTGCAAGAATACACCAATTAAGACTTTTATGCATGAGTGGAAACAATCTAAGATGCAAGGATGAGACTCCTTATCATTATCAATATCCATTATAGAATCCATCACTAGTCTAAATAAAACATTCATCATAACATAGAATACTCAATGAAGAAGCATCGCATAACACATTCACATCACACACTTACCTTTGGCATATAGTGAAAACCAGTTCTTAGAATAGACAAAATAACACTAGAATTTTATATTTTTCAATTTTGTTATATATGATAGTAGCAACATGACTTCAATTTTAGGTGTTATCAATTCTAAGTTTGATAGAAAAGTCTCAAATTGTTATCAACATTATTATCTCTTTCATTATGTTATCACGTTTAAATTATTTAAATGGATAAAATTTTTGCTACTACATTATTGGTCTAGTTTCCCTAGTGCCTAAAATACAAGGTGTTGTGAGCTCTAAGTTTCTAGTTAAGTGTCAAATTGGTATAAAAATTATTATCTCTTGAGTTATGTTATTATATTTAAAATGTTAAAATGGACAAAATAAGTTTTGTTACCATTTTAATAGCCTAATTTCCCTTATGGTAGATAACTAAGCATTATGAAAATAGTTGCACCTAGAGGCACTCTCCAACCTATTATGGTAGAGATGTCATAATGTTTTGTTAAATTTTTTGGCTAAAAAATAAAACAAAATTAAGTATAAATTAAGTTAAATTAAAAAACATACAATTACTATTTATAATTAATAATTAAACCACAGTAGATTCATCTTAACTCTAACTCTACAATGTACTAAGAGGGATCAAATCTCTTTGGATGCAAGGATCAAATCTGTTTTGATGCAAAGCTCCTTTAGAATGAAAAGAGATTTTTTCTCTTTCAAAAATTAGTAAATCTAGAATTAAAATGAATTTAAAATAGTAATAATGATAATAATAATTATAAATTAAAATTTTATATACTCTACTCCTATAAAATTTGGAACTTATAACACATTCTAAAAAAAATATATTCTGAAAGCATATATTTTTTCATTCACAATTTACTGAATATTAAAAAAAAATAAAATAAATAAAATATGATATATATATATATATATATATATATATATATATATATATATAAAATTAAAATAATTTTTTTTATAGTTATAATTTTTCCAACTTCTTTTTATATAAATTTTGTAATATCTAATTTTTATATATTTATATTCTTTCCATTTAATTTATCAATTTAGGAATATAATACGGTTAATATGACCTATTATAAATACGTTTCAATTCTATCAAAATAATTACTCAAAATAAATGTTGATGGGTGGGGACATGTGTTTCACATGCCCGTCATTCCCATTTACCCACCACCCAATCATGCCTAAGGTTGGATCAGTCCTTCTCCACGTGGTTGGATGTGAGAGAAAATGTTGAGGAAGAGTTTGAGCAGGATGTGGGAGAAAATGATAAGGAAGAGTATGAGCCTCTCTTCCTTATGAATGGATAAGGTGTTGTTAGAGGAAGGTTTAAGGGAATGAGACAAGCCACCATGGATGATGATTTTTTTTTAATGTACAACGTTTACGAAGCCAGGAAGATTGGGACTTAAGTGTTAACATCATCTTAGGATGTTAAGGTGAGCGATAATTGTTTTAAGATTCATCAATTTTTTTTTAATTACAAAAATTTTAGTGGTCTTTATAATTGGTTGATTAGTGGAGTGGATATTTTTTTGAGGTTTTAGTGTGGGTGAAAATAACCATGTTAGCCTTCCATGAGTTTCTCTTATTAGGTAGCATGGATTTTGTTTAATATGTGTTATATTCTTTACACGACTAGTCCAACATGCAGTTTGCATGCACTTTCAACAATGGGTTAGGAAGTGGGATGCTAGTCAAAGAAGGGTGAAGGCCCCAATTTATTTTTTTGTGATGTTTTACATTTTTTGTATAGGGCTTGTACTTTTGACATTTTTATGGTGTATGGTGGTTCAAACATTAGTTTTCCAATTTTTGTTAACGAAATTATATTGAAATATAATCCATGTTATATTGCAAGATCATGTATATTGTATTGCAAAAAATGAAAATGATAACAAAAATAGAGGCGTGGAAGTAAACAATTTTCTAGCTTTTTTAGTTTGTGTTTCTAAGATAAATCGATATGCAATATGTGATTGATATTGTTTTACTTTTCTATATTATTGAGAATTTGTCTTTGTAACATATAATTTACCTCGACCTTACATACTCTATTACATTTGGCTTATGTACTTCGTCAAGAATGGGTTGCATATTGATCTTAAGTGGGTTCCCTCATAGTTAAGGTTTCGATCTAGGTGGAGAAGAAGTTTTGGTGGGTGGAGGCCAATCCCAACCAACCTTACCTGGTTCCACTCATGGTTAGTGTTGTTTTCTTATCTTGTGAAGGATTTTAGTCGGTGAGTTTATATAGTGCCTGGGGCTAGTTGAGTAGGTGTTGGTAGGAAATAGGAATGAAGAAGGGAAATTGATAAAGATTCCTATGTGGTTCAATCCACCCACTTTTCCATGACTATTGGTGAGGCATAAGAAGTTGAAAAATATACCATGATATATGCTTATAAGTAACCAAATAAGAAACAAAACACTCAAAGAAAATGGTGTAGAAAAGAAAAGTGATTTGGTTAATTATATGCAACTAATGTTTACACAAATTTCTTTTGATACAACAATATGTACACAAATTTTGATGAAAATTTTCAATTATAACCATTATCTATAATTAACTATACTTCCTTTTCATTTATAACATGAGTATGTTTATATCTTTTACATAAAAATTTGATAAATATCTGATTTAAAATCAAATAACATTACATCATCATTATAATATATCTCATATATAAAATAATCAGCAATATCATTAATTTGAAAGTAATAATAATAAAAAAATCAATATTAAAAAAAAAAAATTATATAGTAACTAAAAATTTAATTGTATTACACCATTGTAATAATATCAAAAATAAAATCATTTGGGATATCATACTAATTAAATTTTCATCTTCCACTTTGATAAATCCAAAATAATAATTATATATTATATTAACTTTTATTTAATTAATTAAAAAATTCTCATTATAACTTTTTTAATTTTAATAGTCATAAAGAAGCTTAATAATTATAAATGTAGTCCTTCCATTGACTTTTGACTTCACTAATTTCAGTTAACCTTAATTTTTTTTATATGGAAAAGAATGATAGAGACAAATATACACTATAGTATGAACTTGATCTATTATATTTGATATTTTATTTTATTTTAGTTTTTTCCCTTTTCTTAATTGACATTCCATTTTTACGTACTTTGAATAATGAAGTTATTAAATATTCTTTAATATTAATTGGCTTTCCATTGTTACATACTTTGAATGATGACAAAGACGGATGTCAATCGAATATTTTCAGTTCATGTATCTGTTCAATGATTTGATCAGAAGACAGTTTTAAAAAACCATTTTTAAATAGTAATTGATTTTCTATTCTTATATATTTTTAATAATGAAATGATCAAATAGTTCAACTCTATAATGAGGACAAAGACTGGAGGACAACGACTGATGTCAGTTGATTTTTTAAAATTCATGTATCTGTTTGATAATGTAATTGATTTTCTATTCTTATATATTTTTAATAATGAAATGATCAAATAGTTCAACTCTATAATGGAGGACAAAGACTGATATCAGTTGATTTTTTAAAATTCATGTATCTGTTTGATAAATTAATTGCCACGCATCTCCAAAACGCGGATGGTTACATTTTCCTGATCTATCATGACTGTGACAGATTTTAAGTTAAAAAGTATAAAATTTCACGTGATAATAGGTTATAATCTGATATTCTATCATCTAACACGAATTTTTATTCAGCAAATTCCAACCTGTTTCCAAAATCCTGCATTTAAGAAAAACTTCAAAGCTTAGAATATGTGGTAGAATACAAAACATACAAAACTCGATAGTGGTAGAATACTAATATGAGTGTGTTATGATGGCGATCCGGCGACCATAGGTTCTTTCGTTTATCTATTATTTCGCGTTAGTGCTCCATTGGCCTCGTAACTTAATTAAAAAATTTGAACAGAGGCGGCTGAGAGGACTATTAATTTGGGTTGTAAACAAGGTTGCGTATGTTCGCAGAACCTTTGGAGTTACGTAAGCGCTGATGAGATTAAATAAAAAACCAGTTCTAATACAAGCTATCACAGCCAGGTTTTGATCATCGGGTCCTCGGGTCTGTGGGTTATGGGCCCACGGGTCCGCTGCACACTCATAGACAGATCCATTTCGGCGTGCAGAAGTTGAATTCATTACAACACTCCGGAAATTTTATTTTAACGATGCCAATGGAAAGGAATCCATGATATTAATGGAAAGGAATCCTGGATATAATTTTTCTGGGGTAAACTAGACTGGAGTACAGAATAAAAAAAATCAAATAAATTTGCGGTGATAGTTTTGGACATATATACTATATATATTTTTATCATCGTTTCTTTCCTACTAATATTTTTTCTCTGTTAAATTGTTGGAATGATAATTCCAACTGCCGTGCAGGGACAGCGACAGCAATATAGTCCAATTCGTATCAGCAGATCGCATCGGCGCAGGCGTGCAATGGCAGTGACACCAGATAGACTCCGCGAAGTCGAAATGGAGGACTTATATGTTGCGATATGCGATGGCCGATATCGCATCGGCGTATAGCTATCGGAGTTTTCAAAGTGACGGAGCCTTTCGCACACATATATTTGCGATGCATGAGTCCTCGACCCGATGGGTTTTCGAAGCATAATGGGTTAATATTTGAAATCCGCCCAAGGCTATTTTGTTTCATGATTTTGCAGTGTTTTTGCGTGTATTTTCAAATATATGAAAAGTAAAGGATTGGTTGGCTGCAATATGCACTATGACCCAAAAGTCGGGCCCGATAGAGAACATGTGCATGAATAAACCTTTGATGATTCAAATGAGGCAAAGGAAGTAGGACTGTTCAATGGTGCAAAGCTCGTTAAAGCATGGTGCAGTGCAACAGTAGTCGACTGCATTCAATGCATAGTATGGCTAAGAAGGAAACAGGACATTGCTAATCAATTTGGAACATTCAATGGTTATGGGTTTTACCCATATTTCACTCCACGTGCTCAAAGGAGGACTGTAGAGCACCAGAGGGGTCAAATCCATTTAAACACAGTCAGATTTTTTATCAGAGGCGTGAGGCCCATTTCTAAATGTAAATGTGGTGTTGATCAATTTTTTAGTAACAACAGAGTGTGGTTGAAGAAAGGGGAGCACGCAATAACGTGAAATATAGTTTTTTCAGTGTGAAGAAGGGAAGCACACATCAGTGCACAAGAGAAGAATTCTCACACAACAGTGTGAATGTGAGAAAGGGAAGGCGCAACAGCGCATATGTAATTTTTTTTTTATTAACGCACAGCAGTGCAAGTGTAGACGCAACAGCGTGGAGCAGATACAACAGAGTAGAGAAGAACAGGGGAGCAGCATGAAGAACATCGTAAAAAAAATACGCATCAGTGCAGAAGAATACACAACAGAGTAAAGAAGCAGACACAGCAGTGTGGGGTAGATGCAGCAGAGAAGATTGCACAACAGTGTAGCAGAGAATATGCAGCACCATAGAAGAACAACAGTGTAGCAGAGAATATGCAGCACCATAGAAGAACAATGTAATGGGTAAGCGCAGCAGCGCAAGAGTATGTATGTTTAGCAATACGCAACAGCGTAGTATGTAACAGGAATACACAGCAGTGCAGAAATGTTTTATGGTCGTTCTGTAATAGCTTGAAGTTAGCTTTTTGGAACTGCATCTGAAGCAGTCTCTTGGTGAATCCCTCTGAGTTGAAGAGGATAAATTTTGTATCAGTTTGTTTTTGATGAATACAAATCATTTTATGTGTGCTAAATACTTTGTTCTCAGTAATTTGCTAAAATGCTTCCCTGTGCTAAGATCCTGGAGAAAAAGGAGAGAAACAGAGCATTGTCTCTGTGTGCAGTTTTTATTGTGTTTTTGGGATTTTAACAGAAAAAAAATTCACCAACAGTGGTATCAGAGCAGGTCCAAGCTCTTTGAAAGTGTCAAAGAAGCTGAAGGAAGGAGTTTTCAGGCTGCAGCAACTTCTCCAACAAAGTGAAGACTTAGCAAAAGAATCCAGGTATTTTTTTTGACCAGTTTTTGTGTAGCTGTTGAAGAAACAATCAGTTATTTTAAATACATAGTCAGTATTTTGAGGCACTGTAAAGAATGGCAAAGTCAAGGAAGAAAGTCACCAATCCCACTAAAAATGTGTCTCCCTCTACTACTAAGATATAAGGTAATCCATTTGAAAACATTCTATTTGAGGCTCCAAGGTTCAATGGGAACTTTGATATATGGGAAATAAAAATGAGGACTTTCTTAAAGTCTGAAGGGATTGAAATTTGGGAATCAGTGATTGATGATAGCAAGATGGATAGAGAGTCCAAGGAGTACAATGCAAAAGCAGCAAAGACAATCTTGGATGGGCTGCCTGATTCTGTAAAGAAGAATCTAGGAAAATATTCATCAGCAAAGGATATATGGGACAGATTTTATGACCTTCACTCAAAGGGAGCACTGACCATGACCATCAGTCAAGAAGGAAATTCTGAACCCATCATAGAAGCTGAAAATGAGAAGGTTGACCTCATCAAGCTTCAGGTACAATAAAGGGATGAAGAGCTCGCCAACCTTAAGAAGGAACTTGATCAAAGCAAAAGGAAGCATCATGAAGAAGTCATATCCATGACAAATCAGTTGAATAGAGCAAAGAAGCAGGAAGATGCCTTGTCAAGTCAACTTGAACAAAGGCACAAGAGAGTGAACAAACTTGTAGAAGAGATTGGACAGTACAAGGTAGAGGTATCCTCCCTTAAGTCTGAGCTAGAAGAAGCCAAGAAGAAGGCACAAGAAGCTGAGAAGAAAATGGAGAGCAGTCAAGCAGAAATCTCCAAAATGAAGTCAGATATAATCTC
>APFE030313160.1:0-26684 GCA_000404065.3 Pinus taeda
TTTTTATTCATTTTTTAATTTCTTAATTCATTTTAAAAATGGATCATCGAACTAAGACCTTGGAAACATCACCTAGGACCTAGGACTTAGGACTCATGAGAGGATTTAAAACATTTTTTCGACCCTCAGGACACATTACATCATGACTTTAACCATTTACATCTCAAGGGAGAAAAACCCTTTAACATAGACCCTCACAAAACACCCAGTTCTGCGACACAACTATAATCTAGCAGGCTAACGCGCTAGGATTTTCTAAAATTCCACTGACAAAATGTATCCCGGCTTTGGGGTCAGGTTTGAAGGAAACTCTGCCGATTCGTGGATCGGTGAGACGAAAAACCTTCCGGGACATAGATTATCATAGGAAAGTTAGGTCCACCTAGGCAATTTACAACACGACTCACATCTGCTAGGATTATTTACAATTAATACATGCAGACTGGGTTTACAATTAGATTGATCAAGCTGCTAATGACTGCAGGATGGCACGGACACACTGATCAGGTGCTGCCCCTTTTTGCAAAGAAAAAAGGGGGGTGTACTGCATGGGTAGTTGATCGGTAGAGGTCAACAGGTCTGTTGGGCTGAAAACGGATAAGTTTGCTTGCTGAAAAAAATTATTTTGCTGTAATTTTTGCTGAAATTTTATTGCTGTAAAAAGACATTTTTCATAAATAAAGAAGAGCTCTCAAACTGGTTTTCCCCAAGAGTTGTAGAGGGTTTTTCCAGGGTCACGTTGACAAAAAATATCAGTGTTTAAATGTGTTTTAATGAATGGCTGTTTTTACTGCATTTGTTATTTCTGCAATTTCCAGCATTTGGTAAATTTTCCAGAATTGTGTTTTCAGAAAATAATTTTTCCTCCACTTGTTGAATGTATGGTTATGGGAAAGGGCATTTAACTACATGGGAGAAATAAGGAGAAACTGAAAACCGGGGTGGGAAAACAGAAATTTTAACAGATGAGATGTTGGCAGCTCTAAAACAAGAGGAGCTGAGGAGAGACTTAGTCAAGGTCAAACTTGATGAAAGCAGCAGCAGCAGTGGGTCAAAGCCCAAGGAGGAGGATAATGTAGCCCTTGCATCGAAGGGACAATACGAGCAGCGAAGACGTAAGAAGGACGTCTCGAAGATCAAGTGTTTCAGGTGTGGGGAAATGGGTCACTACACTACACAGTGTCCTCTCAAGAAGGACAAGGATGAGAAACATGATCTGAAGGCTGTGCCTGTGAAGATCAAAGAGGAGGATTTTGACATGACATTCGAGATACCTCTGTTGTAGCATTTTTTGGTTTTGGTAAGTTAGTATCAATTAATCAAAAAATGAAAATATATTTCAAAAAAATGTTAAGTTAGGATATGGACAAGAAGAATATTAAATAAAAACTGTTAGGGATATTTCATGAATAAGTCCATATCAAATAAAATGTTAGAATAGATGCCCTAAAAAATGAAGGCAAAAATAAAATGTTAGGCTAGAATGAAAAGCAAAAAATAATAAACTTTGAAAGTGTTGCAAATCCAAATGCCACTACACTTAGTCAATTTTTATTTTTGCAAATAGAGGTTGTGTGCAGATTGTTTAAATACCACACCTAGTTCATCTAATCCAATTGTACAGTTTAAGCATGATTGGATTTGATTTAAATTTTTGTCAATAGGTAGCAAATAAAATTGGCTCAACAGTTTAATCTGAGCCAATAGAGGGAATAAGGGATAGAGGTAGATTAGTCATTAAAAGGAAATATTGAGTTGCTAGCCTAAATTCACTCGGATGAATAAATGAAAATATTAGGAGTATAAAGGGTAGGTAGACATATGAGAAATTACTAGATCATGCAAGGATTTTATCCTAAGTTGTAACTTGTAACATTGGATAATTCTTACATGCGATATTGCATTTTGATTTAATTATGGATTCTTAGTACCAATGTATTTTGCAATATCCTAACTTCAAACATTCATTCACCATAACATCAAATCATCAGATCTGTCGAAATCATGACCCCACCATTACTTCCGTCTCACATGTTAAATCCCTTTCACCTTACCTTTCATCCCACATGCTCCCCCGACATCCGATGGCCCACATCCCTCTTCGGCTTTCATTTATTGTCCAAACTTTATTGGTGGGTGGGGGTCCGAAGTGAGCAGTTTCCGAAAACCGCCACCTTAAACCACCTTTAGCCTCATTTTAGTCTTTCGGGACTAAAAATCCCGAAACAACTTACCACCTCAAGCTACTCCCGAATGCGTTTTACATGCAACCATTTATCGCCACTCCATGTCGTCATCCACGTCCACTCCACGTCATTTCTCCATCCAATCAACTGTCACCTATCTGTTGTTCATTCAATTCACCATCTCCCACGAATTTATGTCCCAAAGACCCGTTAATTAATCCAGTCTGATGATTAATGCAGTTTTAATCGTTCATTCAACAACTCCGCTCCAATTTTTCCATTAAAAGCCCCGTTCCTCCATGAAAACGGTCACAAAGTACATTCTTGTGACCAAATTGATCACTCACAATTTGCCTCCTTAATTAAAACAAAATCTCAGATTGAAACATTTTAGATGGAACTTAAAGAATCTTACATTGGAAACAAATTGGGTTTGGCAAGAAAATTTTGTGGGAAGAAATTACTGAAGCAATTAAGGATATCTGGCCCTATATCAAGATAGTGTTTGATCAAAAAGACCTCTGAGAGAAAGCTTAGGAAGCTATTGATTCTGATATAATCAAGTTCCTCAACTCTAAAGATAGCTATGAGCTTGAAGAATTAGGGATAAATGACAGGATATCAACTATTTTGGAAGTAAAGAAGATCATCACCAAGAAGAACCTCATCCTTCAGTTGGAAGAAAAGTGCAACAGTGCGAATACAATAATTCAGCATTTTTTCAGTAGGATTGAACCCTTGACTAGCAAGGGTTTGCCCTCTATGCTTGTAATTAACGACAAGTTAATGCGTATTGAGGATTATGTTCGAAAGCTTATAGAGGCATGCATCAATGTAGCTTCAGTGTCAAACATAAGAGGTGCAACAACACCAAGAGTTGTGCTACATTCACTCAGGGACACCTTCTTCATTTTAGATGAGATTGGGCATATATTTCCAGTAAAATCCACTTTCACGAAGTATACAGAGATGGATGAAATTTACAGAAGGGTAATCAAAATATCTATCCTAGATAAGAATTGCTGGGAAGTATTAACTGGTTTACTAGACTAGAGGGTGACCAAACAACATTCAGCGTTTAGTAGTTTATATTCCTGATTTTGTAATTATCTATTTTTGTAAAATAGTTTAAGATATTTTCTCAGTTCTCAGATTGTATAAATAACTCTCTTTCATGAGTTATTAAGGGGTTTCACCCTTGAAGAAGCATTGAATGTACTTGACTTTTCTGAATCATTAATACAAAAGCAAATGGATTCTGAATTATGATTCATATAGTTTCATTTTTCTGTAAGTTTTTCCGGTTTTATTTCACAGTGTTTTCTTCATGTTCTTATGTTTTACAAAGATAATCAGGTAGGAGTATTTGTGTTTCAATTATTCTTATAAGCTTCTGAAGTGATCATTTATAAAGAGAATGAATTACATAAACTGTTTGTTTTATTAATTCCCTCTAAATCATAATATCATCAACATCTGTTGTAAGCTTAAGCTTATTTTGTTAAACCTTCTGAACGCAGTTTAAAGGTTTTCTTACTTGTGATTATTTAATCTTAAATTTGAAGACTGTGATAGTCAAACCACCTCTCTATTTCTTCTCACCACTATGCAAGCTATATCATTGTGTGAATTTCAATAGCAACCCTCTGTTTTGATATTAATATTATTCAAAGGGTTAGGCCTCACTGTTTTAAATATGTTTCGTACATTGGTCCTCCAAATTAAAACAAAACTCCCAAAACAATTATCTTAGATACCTTGGCATGATAGCTGACCATTATCATCTCAGAGATACTACATCAATCTAGCGCCGTTGCCGGGGATTCATATTTCATTAAGTTTTTCTGGTTCAACGATATTTTATTATTCCTTTAAGGTGATTAAAGGTCTAGACAGGTCAAAAAGATTTCACCTGGCAACTCCACTGTATCAATCTGGCACCTTCTAAGCACACCAGATCCCATTGTGAATCTGACATAGTTAGTCCTCTGTTAGATCCAGAAAAACTTGTGAGAAAGGCCAGTTCTAGAAGAAGACACAAACCATCTTCTTCTACTTCAGCCTTGCAGTCTGAAGATATATTACAATTTGATCCCTATAGTAATATTCCATCCAATCTAGAGTACACTCACCTATCACCTAGGGTTACTGAACTCCTAGGCAGGGGAGTTGGTTTCAAATCAGCGTTCTTTATTCATTCACTTGAATCTCATCCAAAACCCCCACTTCCATCGGGATCACCTAAATTTGAGTTTGACATAGGTGTTCATCTACCTGAATACAAACCTACAGACTTTATATCCCCCACCACTTATTCATTTCATTCCACTTCTGAACCACCAAAATATTCTACTTCTAAACAGCCTGAAGAGTCCTTTGCTATATATTCAAATCCACTCTTTGAAACTGAAGAGGATATTCATTCTCAAGTCCACAAGTTGGTGATTAAAACTCCTTTAAAATCATTCAAGAAGTCTCCACCTTCTTTATCTCCTCCTTCTTCACCCCCACATACTAAGTCTCCCCCTCTTTCACTGTCTCCCTCTTCCTTATCATCATCTTCACAAACATCTCATTCATCATCCTCTATTATGGCATTCCAACCCATTATACAGGCAAGATATGCAGCTTTAGGCTTACCTCCATTCCTTGATGCTTTCCCAAATGGATATTTAAAGCACCTTCCTAGATAAAATGGAGAAATAGGTACCTCAGCTGAGGATCACCTTCAAGCCTTTCTAGACTTTGCAGATAACATGAACATATAACAAGAAATTTTTTACATGAGGTTGTTTGTTCAATCTCTTGAGGGAAATGTGAGGACTTGGTTTAGGTAGTTACCTGCAAATTCCACTAGAAATTGGGAAGAATTAACAAATATATTCAAAAATCAATGGGGAGTGAAGAAATATGATCTTTACTTTTTAACCGAGTTTGAAGAACTTAAAAGAAACTTTGGTGAACCTGTCTCTAATTTTATCAAAAGGTTCAACAAACTTTATCATAAGATGCCCCCTAATTGCAAACCACCTATAACAGCAACTAAATCTAGGTTTTCAAAAGCTTTTGATGATGATTTTGTTGTGATGTTAAGAGAAAGGACTTCAAGGACTATTGAAGACATGCAAACTAATGCTACAGAGGTGGAAGCAAATAGGTCTGCCTCAGCCACTTTAAAAGCTAAAGAGGAAAAATCTCAAAGAAAACTTAACTCAAGTCAAGAGGCCTCAACTTCCTGTAAGACTAAAACTGAAGACTCTAAAATAGATGAAATAACTTCACTTCTTAGAAATATATCCAATAGAATTTCCAAGATTGAAACTCAACTTAGAACAGTTCAACAAATGGTCACTCGACCCCAAAACCAAAATCATGGTCAATACAAAATAAATCCACCATTACAAATTCTTCAAGGGCCTAGTAATGATCAACAAGTCCCAACTCCTTTATTGATAGATGATCAACAACCTAATGACAACACTATGACTATAACTGCAGATATTAATAATGGATACCTCTTTTTGTCAGACTGTTATAATTCCTCTCTCACAACAAAAGTAGGTTCAACAAGATCAAGACTCCTCACAGGCTTCCAAATACCATGCCTTTTCTGAATTCCTAATTGCAAAACTAAACAAAAGAAATGATCCTAGGCCCAGACTAAGTCCTGGAAGACCCCCTAAGGAACCCCCAACAATTGAACCTCGTACCAAAGCTGTTGAAACTCAAACAACTATTATTCGACCAGTAAATCAGTCAACTGATACCACTCAAATTGGAAAAATTGTTTTAACTGCATTTAATGTTGAAAAGGAGTTAGAAAGAGTTAAAATCCCAATACCACTTTTAGAACTTTCCAAAAACCTTGGATATAAAAATCAAGTATCCAAATGGATACAAAACACCTTGGTTGATGCTTAAAGTGATATCATCAGTCTTCAAGATGAAAAACCAGCAGTTGTTTTTGGTCCTAGCTCAGATATGGTAGATAAGATAAGATAAATTTATTAATGTCCAACGAATGACCACAAAGTAGGTCAAAGGGACTGTCGGTTACAAAGAAGTGGGGTCGTGCCCAGTAGGAGAACCAAATGGTTTCCTTATAAAGACAAGTACTGAAGGAAAGAAAGACAGAAAAATATAAAAACTAGGCGGGTCGGGGTGAGCGTATGGAGCTCCGAACCCGGCCTCGCCGACTGATCTCTAGACTGTGTCGCAGGGTCACCGGTGAAGAAAACCCTGGGGACGCGAATGTAGGAGTCCGATTCTCCTAACATCAGAGGTCGAGAGAGGAGAACTGTGGGTAGTTCAGTAAGGTTTGCTGTCTTGATATAGTGGTCACTGGTTGCCTCCCATTGTACTGTCTTCGTGATCTTAAGATCCTGGGCTGCCTCGCAGGGAGATGTCTGGCGCGGTTCTGCTGCTGGGTCCTCGTCTGCAAGGGGCTTCTCCTCTTAGCTGAACGAGGGTTTGCCGATATATGTGAGCATGCCTGATCGGTATCTTTGTTGGTTGATCTCTTAACTCCTCGGGTTGAGGGAAGTGTACTGAAGAAAGAGGTGATCTGACGAGTAGTGTTGGATCGGCCAGGAGGCTGAAGGATCTGCTCTCGATGCTTAAGAGTCTCCTGGATGTAGAGTGCGACACATCTCTGGTCCGTGTAGTTGAAGAAGCTGGAAAGAGTATTTGGTCCTCTGAATAAACAGTGAAAGCGACCTCTGATCTCATAATATATCGGACACCCGAAAATGAAGTGCCATTCGTTTTCCACCTCATGTGTATGGCATAGTCGGCAAATCCTGTCAACTCTCTCTATCTGGTGGTCTGTTTCTACCCGAAGCCTGTGTGATCCAACTCTGAACTGTCCGAGGGGAATCCGGAGAGCATGCATCCAATGTCGAAGTGTATACTGGGGGCGAACTATAAGCCCGTTTCTGATAATCAAAAAGTGCTCTGCATAGAAAGCCATTTTCGGACGTAACTCTTCCGGGGGGTTAGTCCATGTGACCTGGATAAACTGTCTGTAAATGTCTTCCTTGATGATCTTATTGAGTTCTTGCTTGGGGGGGAGTCCCCTGGGGGCGTTCAAGGAGTACTGAAAGGGGGGGAGGTGGTCTATGTGGAGTCCTACTGCTTTGAGGAACTTTGAGACCCCTGTATACCAACATTTGGTTTTCCCTGGTTGTGTGCGGTCGATGTCCTCAGAAGAGCAGTAGGCTAGATAAGGGTATCTATCACGTCCTTTCAAAGTGTCTGCGAAGTTCCAGACTCGGTGGAGAAGGGAGACCAGTCTGAACGCTGTCTCAAGGCGGAAGGGTTGTACACCAAACTCGGCCAGAATGATTTGATGTGGGATAGTACCTTTGCAACGAATAATGCGTCGGAGGAGAAGGGTTTGGACTCTTTCAACTGCCGCCCAATCTGACTCCAGCAAGGAAGGGCCCCAAATTTCCGATCCGTACAAGATTGTGGGTCGGATCAAGGTGTCCATAAGGCTCAACTTTGACGAGATGTCCTGGAAGTGATGGCGAAAACATTGTCTCTCCAATATGGCTAGAGAGCCATACCCCTTATTGATCCGAGGTTGCAGAGCTGGCCGCATACTGAACCGGGGGCCTGAAAACTGTACTCCCAAGTATGTGTAGTTATTGGTAATCTCCACTGCCTTTCCCTTGAAGAGGAACTGGAGATCCTGAGACTTCTTCGTCCCATTGAAGACTATGTGACTCTTAAAACAAATGATTCTATGTTATACAATTGTATGCTTAATTCTGGAGCATCACATAATTTTATGCCAAAAATTATCATGGATCATTTAAATCTTGACATAACTAGATCCTATCATGATTTGTACACCTTTGATTCCAAAAGGGTTCCTTGTCTAGGATTGATTAAGGATTTAGTAGCCACTCTTGCCCCAATCCCAGTAAAGAGTGTAGTCTTAGATATAGTTGTCACAGATATCCCTTCCAAATTTGGAATGCTCCTTTCAAGGTCTTGTTGTGCCAAATTAGGGGGAACTCTTCAGATGGACATGTCTTATGCCACTATTCCAATTTATGGGGGAGAGCAACTAAAGTTGTATAGAGAGGTCAGATTTGTGCACACTGTTTGTAAAACAAATCAACCAAGAAACCATCCCATATATGCAGTTGATCAAGATTTTGGTTGTTTCCAACTTTCTTCAAACCAAACACATGAAACTCAAGCAAAAATTGAAGATGTAATTGAAAGACCTGTACAAATCAGACTGATGTCTGGAAGCTATTCTTTGATGGTTCTTGTACAAAAGATGGAGCAGAAGCTAGGGTAATATTAATCTCACTGGAAAAAAGAAAATATTACACAATCATGCAAACTTGATTTTGAAGTTACAAATAACGTGGCTGAATATGCAGTTCTCCTTTTAAGACTGCAATTAGCCAAAAGCTTAAAGGTTCAAAATTTGAGTGTTTTCACTAACTCAGAGTCATTGTTAAAAAAATAAGAAATCTTTGCCAGACAAAACATCCTAGGCTTAGATCTTACCGAAATGAGGTTTGGGATTCAGTGGAAAATTTCTTCAACGCTTTTAATTTGATTTATATCCCAAGGGATCAAAATATTCATGCAGATTCCCTAGTTGTTTCTGCTAGTTCATTTAAAATCCCTGATCAAACTAATGTGCTCTATTAAATAGAAGTCAAATACAGGCCATCCATCCCATATAACCTAAAATACTGGTATATTTTTGAAGATGATGAACAGTTAAAATCTTTTCTGCAGGTTATAGATGACTTTCCAGTTCTACAAATTGATGAAAATACAATAGAAACAATTGAGAATTCAAATGAAAATGATAATTCAGATTTCAACTCAAAAATTTCCAATCATAATATCATTCAGCTGTCTAACAATTTCATTCCCAAAGGACTTATTCCTTTAGAAAAATTGTTTGATCAATATTATGTTCACAGAAACCCACAGTCAATTTCTCCACAAGATGACATAGAGGAAGTAAATATTGGAACAAATGATGACATTAGGAGCATTAAAATCTGTGCATCCTTAGATCCCCAAATTAAAGCTCAATACCTTAAGTTATTTGAAAAATACAAGGATAATTTTGCATGGAACTATGCTGATCTAAAAACTTATGATACATCAATAATACAGCATAAGGCTCCTTTAAAACCAGAAGCAAAACCTTGTCAACAGAAACTTAGGAGGGTTAATCCAGCACTTCTACCAACTGTAGAAAAGGAAATTAAGAAAATGCTAGATGCCCAAATTATCCTCCCTCTTAGATATTCTAATTGGGTTGCTAATTTAGTTCCTGTTAGAAAAAAGAATGGAGAAATTAGACTTTGTGTGGACTTCAGAAATTTGAACAAAGCATCATTAAAGGATAATTACCCTTTACCCAAAATGGATCAGTTACTTCAAATGGTTTCAGGAGCACAAAGACTTTCTATGCTTGAAGGTTTTTCAGGTTACAATCAAATAAATGCTGATCCTAGAATGCCTTTTGGCTTATCCAATGCTGGAGCAACGTTTCAAAGGGCTATGGATATAGCTTTTGTGGGTCAGGTAAACAAATTTGTAGTCATTTATCTTGATGACATAACGGTTTTTTCTAATTCTAATCAAAAACATCTAAAGCACTTGATGAAGGTCTCTGACAGGTGTAGGAAATTTGGAATATCCCTCAATCCTAAAAAGTCTCTTTTTGCTATCAAAGAAGGAAAACTGCTAGGCCATATGATCTCAAAAGGAGTGGTGATTGATTGAAAACATGTTTCTGCAATAAAAACATTGTCATTACCTAGAAACAAGAAGGAGATCCAAACTTTTCTAGGCAAGATTAATTTTTTAAGGAGGTTCATCCCAGATTATGTTGAAATTGTGAAGGACATAACTGATATGCTCCGAAAGGATCATGAAGTTAAATGGATTGTCTCTTCTAGGTATGCATTTGACCAAATCAAGAAGGCTATCTCTGAAGCTCCAACCTTGGCCAGCCCTGATTATACCAAACCATTTAGTATCTTTTCCTTTGCCTCTAAAACAGGCCTTGTTGCATTGGTGTTAGTAGTAAGCGACCAATTTTGGAATGGAATAGAAACATTGCTTAGCCAGGGAGGTTGACTTTAATAGATCATGCACTATATTTCGAGGCAAATGACTTAACCAAACATCAGAAGGCTATAATACTTAACCTTACAAATTGCAACGCATGTGTGGGAAAGACAAAAGTTGGCCCTTTTAGACTCTCACTTTTTGATTTTGCTATATCAGTGTCATCTAATTCTAAGATTGAAGTATGGACTTTGGAATTTTTTGAGTTTCATGGAGAAATGCAGCGTGATGTTTGACATGCTTTTATTAAAGAAATAATTTTTGTTTATGCATTCATTAGAGAGTATGGCCCTGCGATCAATGACCATTCATTGACTTATGCAAATGGAGAAAACAGTGGGAGTAGTAAAGCAGGAACTGGTGTTGTGCATAGCATTGTGAGACTCCAGCCTTTCCACTCCATGCAAGAAGGAATAGCCCTTGAAGATCCAATTAAGAATGCATAATTTTCTTATTTGAATAATGCTCCAAGTGGGGATCTAGTCTACCAACCCTTGCAGTTGAATCTTGGGATGGATTTCTAGATAAGAAATCTAAAAATATTATTGAGGATTTTGAGAGAAATGGATTTTCAACACAAAATGACTTCAGAGTTGGTCCTCATGTAGTTGGTTTAGATTGAAGCATATACCTCCATAGGTGGATGATATCTACATCATGGGGCATTGGGGAATCTATTGCATTTTTGAAGCACAATTCAAGGAGATAAGCACTAGTCATTACAAGAAACCTTGTTGTGGGAGATGTGAATCTAATGGAAAGGGTTACACTGAATTGCAAACAGAAAAGCCAAATGTTTGAAAAGACACAATCCACAATCAATGTTGCATTGTTAAAGGGAATTCCAAGCAATATTTACCTTTTCAAGTAGCTTATTCTACCATTTGCAGTCATTGATATCAATTTCAGAAAGCTTATATGTTGGAAGAACCTGTTGTTAACAATTTAATTTCTTGGAGTTGCATATACACTCATTTACAAGAACTGGCTTCAATATATATTTTCTTTCCTTTTGATTGTTGTGGCAATGAGAATGCTTGTATTGGAAACACTTAAAGCATAGGGATGATAAGGAATGAACTTTGGTAAAGTAACAATACCATAAAAAACACCTGCAAACACCATTCAAAATATTATTGCATTAAAGGAGACAATGAATGATATGGAAGATCACCTTCAAAAGTTAAATGTTGCACTTTTGAAGCTTCAGACAATTTTTGCATTTGGTGAAACCCAGGTTACTAATGAAGTTGTATTTTAACTTTTATGAATGGCGATAGTGTTGATAATATTACCATTCAGATATGTGTTTGCTTTCATTCTACATGGTGTGATCGCATGGGAACTTAAGTTTCATCAAAGGATGATTCTCTAGTTCCAGCCATTTCTAAAATATTTGGAAGGTTTGTTTGAAAATTACCGTCAAAATACTAAATATGAAGAGATAGAAGAGACTCGAAAAGAATTTACATACCTGCTAGTGGAAAATCAAGCCAGTTGTGGTGCGCTCAATCTACATGAGACTAACTTTGGGCAATATCCATTCCTTGAACCACAACAACTAGATCCTGAACTTTGTTTTACACAAGATGGTGAGAATTGTTAGAAAATCAGAAATGCAGAAAGATTTTCTTGTTCTTGATAATTACTTGTGATGTTTCTTACTATTACGATTATTTATATCTTCTTTCTCTAGTTCATCAAGCAATTACCAAAAGCAGTAGCACATAAAATAATAGACACCAGATGTAGGCACATGCTAGGGAAAAGCCCCCTCGAGGGAAAAACCTAGTCAAGATAATTATTCCTTTAAATTGTATTCTTTGAGACTCTTTGCCCTAGACCAACTAGACCTTATCTCCACACTAAATCAGCCTTCCAAAATTTTGACCTCTTTCCAGCAATTCCGACTAGGCAACAACTTACAAGACAACTTCTGGCAACAGTAAAACTTGGAAGACTTTGGTCTCCCAATATAGGACATGAAACAAATAAAGAGAAACACCAAAATTTCAATTTTCTTTCTCTTCTTAGAATTCCACAAACGTGCATTCACTTCGGCTCTCTAGTAGTAGACTTCACACCTTTTTCCTAGCTGTAAGACAACTCTGCACTTCTTCCCAACTATAAGAGATTTTCGCACTTCTTTCTAGCTACGTGGGATTCGAACTTGTGTGTGAGATTGATGCTCCAAATGAATTCGATGAACTTCCTTTTATAGGGTTCTTGTTAGATCGAATAGGGTCCTTAGGCCGACTTGATCTTCTTCTAGGCCGACATGGTGTGGAGGCTACATAATTCATGTTTGACTCAATACTTAATGTTTTTACATGATTCAAAGGCCTAATAAGGGTCTCTTTAAATGTACAATGAATCTATAGACAGAATAAATCCTATAACTCCTCAATGGTGACTTTGACCTAAAACATGGTGACCCAAGCATGAAACCCACGCTTTAATAAGTCACAATAATAATAATAAAAATTCTTTTGACAAGTACATTATTGAAGACCGAACATAGTTACATTTTCCAACACTCCCTCTTAACTACGGAGGTATTCTATAATATCCCTTTTCAGGGATATCCTTTGAACACAAGCAAACTCCAACCAGAGATGGATTGGGAGGGCGTTTACCAGATATGTCGCCTTTGAAAAGAGGATGAGATTTGGAGGCTACCTGGCCCTTTCCAGACTCTATCTAAGAGTATAGGAGAAAAACACACAAGCGGTATAGTAGCTAGGAAGCTCAAAGAGATAAAAAAAAAATAACAGTAGTGCAACATACAATAATATATACATGGAATATAAGCAGATACTCAAGAAATGCAGAGAGGAATGCTAAGCCATTTTATTATACTGAGTAATGAACAGAGTACAAGAGGTGATAAAAAAGATAGCACCTCGACTTGCACAAAGCAAGTGAAGAAATACACTCAGAATGGTAAGGAAATAGCCTCTCTCTGAACTGCATCCAAGCTGCCAGAGAACTGCTGTGCTGCTGCTACTGCTGGAATCAAGTGAGGATTTGGGGCTGTTCCCCTCCTTATAAAATGTTGAAACTCTGGAATTAGCCTTTGCTCAATAAACCCAGAAAAGCCCAGAAAGCTTTTCTAAAATAGCTGACCCACGAAAATCACCCCCTTGAGAATCTACGCTATCCCTCAAGGCTTTGCGCTGCCACTGAAGAGAATCCTCCAAAACTCTGCCCGAGACTTTGCCAAAATCCTCCAATATGCAAGGGCTGATCCCTTGCTCAATCTCCAAGCTCAAATCCTCCACATAAACCCAATCCGGAGCTCCTACCGAAAGATACTGCGTCCTCCTCTCTCAAGACTGCGTAGTCATCAAAATGCTCAGTTCCTCCTCAACCCCAAAGATCAATCCTCCTGCAAAAGACTAATGAAACTACCTTGCCCAAGCAGGCACTTGAAGTCCCCTGGGGCTAAGGGTGAGATCTCTGAATGGAGACACTCGATGCACTAAACAGTGCTGCAGACAGGCTAAACAACCATCGTGCTCTAAGGTTAAGTGACTAGCTGAAATGCAACATAATCGAATGCCAAAATGAGGAGGCTTCTCTCTCCTTTATAGTGTTGGCCTCTCTCAAAACCCCAAGGCCCACCTCCTCCAACGTAGCCTCTCTCTTGCCACGTGCTCCTCTCCATCTGCGCAGTCCCTCCAAGTGTCTATGTCAGCGCCCTTCTCTACGTGGTCCTTTGGCCCCCTTGGCTCCCCTTTTACGTTACAACGTTGTGCTACTAGGGAGTGACTTTATTCAAAAAGTGAGTTATGTCCCCCCTTTCCTCACGTTTTTATTTATAAATAACTATAGAAGGCAAAATTGAGCAAAATTGAATATTCCAATTAGCCATGCTAATTAGGAATATTACAGTCTCCCCTGGCAAAATGTTGCTTGTCCTCAAGCAACTGAAGTGATGGATGCTGCAAAATTTTCTCACTCTCCCAAGTGGCATCCTCATCTAGTAAATTTTTCCACCTCACCAAGAATTCCCGAACCGTCCTGCTCCACAGCTGCCTCTTCCTAGTATCAATAATAGCCTCTGGCTGCAACACCAAATGCCCCTCATCATCTGTGGGTGGTAGCTCATCTGTCACTGTCACCTACTGCCCCAATGCCTTCTTCAGGCATGATACATGAAAAACGTTATGAATCTTGTTGCCTTGGGGCAGCTCCAACTCATACGCAACCTGTCCAATCCTGCGTATCACCCTAAATGGCCCATAAAAGCGGGGCTGGAGCTTCTCAGCCCCCTTCTGCTTCAGTGACGACTGTCGGTATGGCTGTAATCGTAGGTAGACCAAGTCCCCTACCTCAAACTGTCTCTCCACCAGACCCTTGTCAGCATACAGCTTCTGCTGGTTCTGCATTGTAGCCATATTATCCTTGAGAGCTCAGAGAATATCCTGACTCTCTTGGATCCAAATCTTGGCTCTCGGAGCCTTGCTAACACCAAACATCACGTTAGCAAAAGATAAAGGATGATATCCATACAAAGCATAGAATGGTGACATACCAATGGACATGTGATGTGTAGTGTTGTAGCATTACTCCCCAAGATGCTGCCACTTCAGCCATGCTCGCTGCTGCCCACTAACATGGTTACGCAAGTAGCCCTCCAGCCACTTGTTAAGTATCTCTGTCTTCCCGTTCGTCAGTGGGTGATAACTGGTAATCAATGTCAACTACGTCCCCGCCAACCGGAAAAGCTCCTGCCAAAGCCCGCCCATGAAACGGCTGTCCCTGTCACTGGTGATGGTCTAAAGAATAGCTTGGCCAGCTGCGTTGCTGTGTAGTGTGCGGATATGGCGAAAAAATGTGTGTACTTTGTCAGTCGATCAATGACGACAAAGATACAATCCTTGCCCTATACCATGGGCAACCCTGTGACGAAGTCCATCAAAATACAGTCCCATTTCCCCTCTAGAATGGGAAGAGGCTGCAATAATCCCGCGGGATGGCTCATCTCCCCCTTGTTCCTCTAGCAAATATCGCACTCCCGGATATGCTGGAGTACGTCCTCCTTGAGGCCCTTCCATGAGAACCTCTCTCTAATGGCCCTGTAGGTTTTGGTAAACACCTGATGGCCGGCCAATGGTGAATCATGTGATGCCTGAAGTATCTTCTTCTTGAGCTGAGATCCCTCAGTCAAGAAGATCTGGTCCTTGTAGTAGATGATCTCATCGACCACCCTGTACCTGTTATCCACCACTTACCCATCCAGAACCTCACATGCAAATCTGTCCTTGGAGTACTCTACTAAGAGTCGAGCCCTCCAATCTGTGTCCAAGCTCATAAGAGACAACGCGGCTGGTCTACGTGAAAGGGCATTTGCTACGACATAGTTCTTACCCTTGACATACTCAATGTCAAAGTCATACGCTTGGATCTTACTGATCCACTTCTGCTGCCTCTCCTGTTGCTGTTTCTACTCCAAAAAGAACCTGAGGCTGTTGTGATCTGTCCTCACCCTGAACCTATTACCCACTAAATACTAGCGGAACTTGGCCAATGCATGCATAATGGCCAGCATTTCCTTGTCGTATATAGAATACAACCTCTCGCGCTGAAGGAGCTTTCGACTCTCAAAGGCTATAGGGGGACCTCCCTGCATCAACACTGCGTCGATCCCCTCTCCCGACGCATCACACTCCAAAACAAATGGCTGCGAAAAATCCGGCAATGAAAGCACTGGGTAGCTGGTCATAACCTCCTTGAGCCTGTCAAAGGCTCACTGCGTTGTATCCAACCAACTGAATGCCCCCTTCCTCGTCAGATCTGTCAGGGGTGCAGCAAGCTGTGAGAAACTCTTGATGAACTTCCGGTAGTAAGTACAATGCCAATGCATCCCCGAAGTTCTGTCACATTCCTCGGCTTCGGCCAATCTCTGATGGCCCTGATATTCTCCTCATGGACTCACACTCTGTCCACCCCTATGATGTGTCCCAAGTACAACATCTTCGTCAACCCAAACTCGCACTTGGAGAGCTTGGCATAGAATTGCTGCTCCTCCAAGATGCGCAACACTGTTTTAATGCGCTGGAGATGCTCCTCCTAAGTCCTGCTGTAAATGAGGATATCATCAAAGAACACCAACACAAACTTCCTTAAGTGATCGCGGAAGATGTGATTAATGCAGGACTGGAATGTAGCTGGGGCATTGGTTAACTCGAAGGGCATCACCAAAAACTCAAAGTGCCCATGGTGACACCTGAAGGCGATCTTGGGAATGTCTTGCTCTCTCACGCGAATCTAATGGTACCCAGATCTCAAATCAATCTTTGAGAAGAACGGTGCTCCTCTCAACTCATCCATCAACTCATCGATCTTGGGTATGGGGTACCTATTCTTCAGGGTCTTCTTGCTTAGGGCCTTGTAGTCAATGCACATCCTCAATGTGCCATCCTTCTTCTTCACCAACACCACGGAAGAAGTAAAAGGACACGTGCTCGGCCGAATGTGCCCAAGAGCCAGCAACTCCGGAATGGCCCATTCAATCTCATCCCGATAGTCCTTGGGATGGCTATAGGGGGTAGTAATCACTGCCTGTATTCCCTGCTCAAGCTCAATGGTGTGTTTAAACCCCCAGTTCGGTGGCTGTCCCGACGGAATCTCCCCAAACACTGTGGCATACTGGTCAAGGATGGACTGTATCTCTGGGTGCACCGTCTGCCCTGTAGTCCCTGCCTCTGATGCACGCAGCTCCACTCCCCACTCTACGTCTCCCTTCTGGAAGACTGCCTCCATCCGATGAGCCGAAACAGTCTGAGGCGGATATGTGTGTTGTCCCTGTATCTTCTCATGCCGCTGTGTGTTCTCATCATCCCACTCCATCTCTAGGGCCTTCCAATCTATCGTGACCTTCCCTAGAGTGATAAGCCATTGAACACCCAGTATCATGTTGGTGTCCGGAATATTGACCACGAAAAAGTGGTCAGTCAGTGTGTAGGTGCCCATCGTCACTGATAACTCTGGGACATAATGAGCACACACCATGGTCTAATCTCCTGGGACCAAAACTGAAAATCCATCGAAGCTCTTTGCTTGTATACCTCTCTGCTCAACCATCTGTGCATCGATGAAGTTGTGGGTTGCCCCACTGTCAACCAAAATTGATACTCGCTGGCCACGTACTGTCCCCCATATGCACAGCGTCAAATACTTGGGAACTCCTTGCAATGCTGCAAGGGCCCCTCTGGTAGGTGCAAAAGCTGCACCACCTACTGCTGGTGGTGCAGGTGGCAAAGGATCCTGTGCGGCATGACTATCTCCTACCTCCACATCATCCTCCTCATCCTCTTCCCTGCTGCTCTCAGAGAATACCTCAATAAAATGTGCTTTGCCAGCAGCACATCTATGTCTCGGTGCCCACGGCTCTTGACTGGTAAAGCACAATCGCTTCTTCTTCAGCTCCCTCCTGGCATCATCATCAATCTGTGCTCGTCCTGGATTCCCCTTTCAGAATCCTCACATCCTTCCCCTTAGGCTGGAAATCTTGTCTCTGGGGGTAAGGTGTTCGGGTCCTGGGTAAGGCATCTTGTAAGTCCTGGGTCCTGCTAATAGCATCCTGGAGTGTGGCTGGTCTAGTGGATTTGACTAGACCCCAAAGTGGCTCTGCTAACCCCTCAACAAACATGTAGATCCTCTGTGCCGTGGATAGATTTGGCACCATCACTAAAACCCTCAAGAAGTCTACAATGTAGGTCTGTGGCCTCCCGGTCTGTTTGAGCCTCGTCAGCTCAACAAAGTGTTGTTCCGGATCCCTCCAGTCAAACCTCTCTATCAATCTCCTGGTGAACTCGTCATATGTCGTCATTGTGGAGTGTTCGAGTGTAACCATCCCATGGAACCACCAGTCCTGGGCCTCACCATCCAAATGTAATGTCGCCACCTTGATGGCCTTTGTCTCCGACATTTGGTTAAGCTGGAAATAGATGTCCAGCTTCTCCACCCAAGACTTTGCCGATCTATTTGATGAACCATCAAACATAGGCAAGTAGAATCTACTAGCTGTGTGGTGGGTGTTTCCATCATAATAATGCCAGTATCCTCTGTGATGATCATGGGGTCTACTATCCCGCTGGAGTTGAACAAAGTCTCTGAATGAGAGAGCATCCTTGAACTCCTACCCATAGGCCTGGTACTCTACAAAATAATCACCCATATGACTGGGCTCAGTCTCCTGCTGGGCTCCGACCCCCGTGTCTGCTCCTAGGAAAGTAGGCATGGTAGAGCGTGTAGGGGCATGTGAGGCCATTTGCTGAGTAGTATCACACTGAGTGGCACCCTGCTTTGGCAAATGGTGGGATGTACTCGATCCCTCACCAACCTGGAAAACCCGTGGGTTCTCACACTGTCTAGCCTGCACCGCCGTGAATCTCTGCCCCATCACCTCGATTTGCCTCGACAGATCCTGCACTGATTTGAGGAGCATGTCCGCAAATCTCTTCCCATCCTCATCTGCCATCGGATCCTCCTGCTCTGCGTCCACCACAGTCTCCTCCTGTTCTGTGTTCACCACAGGCTCCTCCTATTCTGTGTCCACCACCTGAACACGGTCTCCCTCTCCGTAGGTGTTCTCCAACCTATGCTCAATATCTCTATATTTCCTACCTCTAATAGATGTAGGGCTTCTCCCTCGGTGTCATAGACTGCTAGCTCCACAGGCTAAGCCAGATCTATGCTCTAATACCACTGTAATATCCCTTTTCAGGGATATCCCTCAAACACAAGCAAACTCCAACCAGAGATGGACTAGGAGGGCGTTTAATAGATATGTCGCCTCTGAAAAGAGGACAAGATCTGGAGGCTACTTGGCCTTTCCAGACTTCGTCTAAGAGTATAGAAGAAAAACACACAAGCGATATAGTAGCCGGGAAGCTCAAAGAGATAAGAAAAAATAATAGTAATGCAACATACAATAATGTATACATGGAATATAAGCAAAGACTCAAGAAATGCAGAGAGGAATGCTAAGCCATTTTATTATACTGAGTAATGGACAGAGTAGAAGAGGTGATTAGAAAGATAGCACCTTGACTTGCACAAGGCAAGTGAAGAAATACACTCAGAATGGTAAGGAAATGGCCTCTCTCTGAACTGCGTCCAAGCTACCAGAGAACTGTTGTGCTGCTACTACTGTTGGAATCAAGTGAGGATTTGGGGCTGTTCCCCTCCTTAGAAAAGGTTGAAACTCTGGAATTAGCCTCTGCTCAATAAACCCAGAAAAGCCCAGAAAGCTTTTCTAAAATATCTGACCCTCGAAAATCACCCCCTTGAGAATCTATGCTATCCCTCAAGGCTTTGCGCTACCACTGAAGAGAATCCTCCAAAACTCTACCCAAGACTCTACCAAAATCCTCCAATATGCAAGGCTGATCCCTTGCTCAATCTCCAAGCTCAAATCCTCCACATAAACCCAATTCGGAGCTCCTACCAGAAGAGACTGTGTCCTCTCTCAAGACTGCGCAGTCATCAAAATGCTCAGTTCCTCCTCAACTCCAAAGATCGATCCTCCTGCAAAAGACTAATGAAACTACCTTGCCCGAGTAGGCACTCGAAGTCCCCCGAGGCTAAGGGTGAGATCTCCGAACGGAGACACTCGATGCACTAAACAATGCTGCAGACAAGCTAAACAACCAACGTGCTCTAAGTCGAAGTGACTAGCTCAAATGCAACATAATCGAATGCCAAAATGAGTAGGCTCCTCTCTCCTTTATAGTGTTGGCCTCTCTCAAAACCCTAAGGCCCACCTCCTCCAACGTAGCCTCTCTCTTGCCACGTGCTCCTCTCCATCTGCGCAGTCCCTCCAAGTGTTTACGTGGGCCCCTTTCTCTACGTGGTACTTTGGCCCCCTTGGCTCCTCCCTTACGTTACAATGTTGTGCTACTAGGGAGTGACTTTATTCAAAAAGTGAGTTATGTCACCCTTTCCTCACCTTTTTATTTATAAATAACTATAGAAGGCAAAATTGAGCAAAATCAAATATTCCAATTAGCCATGGCTAATTAGGAATATTACATATTCATCATGTACAAATACACTGGAAGATCTCAAACTATATGAACCATCAAGAACTTTAGGCACGCAATGCCATGAACTAGATTCTTGACCAGGGCAATCTATCCAAACAATCAGTCAACAGTTTAGGCACCGCAATGCCATGGACTAGATTATTGACCAAGGCAATCTATCTAGGTGGGACTAAGATGGTCTCAATATTTCAGCCGCTTTAGGTACCCTCAGGCTTACTTGCTAACCATCAACCTAAAAATCCGGGTGTGTATCCAAAATAGAGCTCAGTGACTTTTCCAACTTCGGGACCCAGACATCAGCACAAAATGCCATCCAGATGTATTCCTAGGCAATGCTTCACTCACAAAGCCTCAACAACCCTTGATCCAGCAAATCAAGAATGACCAATCTCTCCCCATCAAACTGATTGGTAACCAACATGCTATCAGAACCTTTGAGAGATTCACCTTTTCAAACACAACCTCAATCAATAATATACTTCCATATGTACAAAATAAAATACAAACCTCCAAGGTCTTTTAGACAACTTGATGTTGCTTCTCAACTTTCCATAGAAGGACTATCAACCGAATCTTTGATAGAAGATTCCTCAATCATATGTTTTCCTTCCTACTTCCCATATGTCCTCCGAAATTTGCTCTTCATTTAACATCAAGCTATGCCCTCCCTCTCAACCAGAAAGCATCTCTTTATTTGGACTCCCTCGTAATCTTAGGAAGTTCTCTTCTATTTATGCTTTCTTAGGGAGATCAGCTTCTTCTTTTTGTCATTGGAGAATCTTTTGTGGCTACCAATCATATCAGAGTTATCATCATCCCCATCATGCTTATCACATCAATAAGCATGTTCACCATATTGAAGATTGTGTACCTGCACAACTTAAATAGCAAGTACAACCAAGTCTACAAAAGCATCATGTTAGCCATATCATAATTACAGAAGCATTTCATCTTTATACATATCAGATACCCAAACTTAATTACAAACAAGAGACATATATTCCTCAACATCTTGCTAGGGACTCGATCATAAACCCTAGACTACTTCATAACACTTTTCATTCCATCTAGGGTTTCAATGTTTCTTCCAAAGGTATGACATACCTTACTTCAACATATAGCAAACCCTAGAAATAGTTCACACAAATCTAGATCTACAAGGCATCTAACAACCTTTCAAAATTCATATATTAGACTTCTCACTAGGGATTCATACAAATCCTAGATTTCAAACAAAAGAATCAATCACAGCTTAGTCATTAACCTGAACAACTTCCACTAGGATTAGTTGCAAACCCTAGATTTGCAATCAATCATAAAATCCATCCAAAACTCAAATTTCAACAATCTTTCACAAATCGCAATTTATCATATTATCAACATTCATCAGATATTTTTACTTCGTCTAAGGTTCAACTCCAAAACCCTAGAATTCCATTTTCACAATTTCAACAATTTTACACAAATCTCAAATCATCACATTTTAGAGATTTTACTTTAACTAAGGTTCAACCTCAAATCCCTAGAATTCCATTTTCACAATTTCAACAATCATTAAGTACGTAGATCTCAGATTGTTAAATTTCACACTAGACAATGTTACTACTAGGATTTAACTGCAAAACCCTAGATTTTCATTTTCAACAATAATTTAATAGATTTTAGATTGTTATATAACACATACCAGACAATTTAACTTCACTGAGGTTTAGTTATAAAAACCCTAGATTTCCAAATATCATCATCCTAGAATCTCATACTAGGTCAACACATATATCTAGGAATTCATAATCATTCATAAGCATATCATATGTCCAACAACATTAATACAACTGAGGTAGACCAAGCTAGGGTTTCGACCAAAAAGACATATCCATACATGCCTAGATTTCATCACTGTGTGTTATGCTCCTTGTTGTCGCACGGATTGTCGCGACAACGCTCAGACCGGGGGCTGTCACTCTGATCCCCGATCTCTCCGTTTAAGCCTGTCTCCCACGGCTAAGGGGGGTAGACCCTGAAAGGAAAGGATCACCAACTGGGAACCAGTTGGTTTGGGAGAGACGAAAGAGAAAAGCACTAAGTAGTTTTGTTTAATTTAATGGACCAGTGCCTTATGGGTTTGGTGTCAAAATGATCATTTAACAGATGTTGCAGGAATGTAGAGTATGCACAGCAATCATTTAACATCAAATTACTTCGAAAATATGAGATATCAGTAAATTCACAACACTTTTAACAATGATCTGGCAATTTAAAAGGAAATAAACTCTGAAAGATATGACCATATAAATTAGCGCATCAACCAGATATTATATTTAACCATGCCAAATCTCATCAAGGTAAATGTTCATCCCACATTAAAATTTTTTATCTCAACAATGCAAAATAGGACTTGATAAAATTTCCAAGCTGAGACTTTAAAAGGCAAAATATTCCCACGACGCAAATTTTTTATGCTTTTCTGACAAAAATAAAAAATTAGAGCTAAAAATCCTAACTGAAATAAAATTTTTTAAAAAAAATCTAATCTAAGAAATATATTTTATGATATTTTTTTTATTTTTATTTTTTATCTATAATAATATATATATATATAATATATATATATATATTATATATATATATATATAGAACAAAATTTAAACTAACTATAAACAATCTATTTTAAAGTTAAAACCCAAATAAAATTTAATGTCTAAAACCCTATTCGAAACCCTAAAATTCTTTTTATGAATTTTTTATATATATCAAAATAAAACCCTAAACAAAACTATTTTAAATCTATTTAAAATCCAAATAAAAAAAAGGGACTACGAAATACGACCGCATGAAAAAATGAAACCAACGAAATTATATAAAAATCGATTTTTTGTTTTCTATGATTATATGAAACCTACGATACGCATCAAAACTGAAAAAACCACGCATACATATAACCCAGGTCGAAATGCATTTATTTTTTGATTTTGTAGGTAGAGTGATGAAGACTCGGGGATCTGAGTAAGGGGCTGCGGAGGTTCAACGGAGAAACAACGGAGAGGCAGCGGGCAAGGGAGACTGTGCAGCTTGGAAGGAACAAAAACCAAACGCAAAAATGAATGCAGCCACAGGATGACCCTCGAAAATGCTTGCAGGCTCACGCTGGACGGGTTCGAGGTTTTGACGGCGGCCATAGGATGGACGAACAGTTACTTTCAGGACGCAGATCACTCGATTGCTAATGCTTACAGGCTTCACGCTGAGAGGGCAGGCTTATGCGGACGGCTTCAATACCCAGAACAAACCCTCAGAGATTAACGCATACGCTTGAACATGAACCAAAGACGATTTTAAATGGAAATAGGTCAACGTAAATGGCTTTGAAATCAAAACGTGACCCAAAAATGAAATTCGATTTTAAGCTGAAACCATGTCCATGCTGAGTAAGAAAACTGATACGCACTGATACATAAATGATCCAAACAAGAAACTGATTCAAAACTGAGTCATGTCTACGCTTAACCAAATGCAAGTGAATGAAGATTTTTTTTTTTTTCTAATCTACGGCAGGCAACCCGAAAACATCCACGCATAAAAAAAATTTGCCACGCTCACTTTGCAGGGTAAAGATTAGGCTTACGTTTTTCTTTGCAGGTGATCAGTATTTGATGGGCATGGAAACTTGACGTTATCAGGCAGAGAGGTTTTATACACGCACCTGATACCTACGTAATCGAAACTCGAAATCTCCTTGTGTTTGCAGGTCTGGAAAATCACGCAAAGAAGTAATGGAAACGACGCGGCTGGAAATGATGAATGCGTTCTCCTTTATCCAGCTAGTGCACTGATGCATGAAACGATGCCCATCACAGTTTTGGCATATTTTTACAGCCTCAGATCAGAAGTGCCTGAGCCTGAGAAACCCTAGACAGCACCACGATAACCCTGGAAGACAGAAAACAAGAGCTTGGCAAATATATGCAAAAACTAAAAGAAAAAAAATTTAAAATTAACCTAAAATCACAAAAATTTATAGCTCTAGGATAGCCAAATTTAACAATAATTGCAGTGACGTTTTTCGAAATATCAGAAAACTTGACTTCTGCTGTGAACAAAAAGAAAATCTCTCATGTAAAATAGGAAATAAACTTTGAATGATTAACCCAAGGCCAAAATCAGCTGGGCTCTGCAAAGAAGAGCCTGTGGGAGTCGGCTGGTTCAGCCTAGAACTTCCCCAAACGCCCACCAATATTCTTCAGTAAAGGTTTTTCTGCACAGCTCAAGCAACCATCAGAAAAGAGAGAAAGAATGTTGCTAGATCTCAGAAAATAATGGAGATACCTGCCATTGTTTCAGAAACCCTAACAACACTCAAACCCTAGCAAATGAACAAGATACCTGTGCTCACAATACTCTAAAAACAAGCTATTATTAATGGCTGAAAAATGAAATATGCAGAAAATTAAACATCTCACAGCACTTCCAAAGAGTAACACCAGCCAGATTTGGACCCCAAAGTCTTCTTTTATTAACCAGAAAAAGTTTACAAGAGAGAGCTTTTTTCAGTACAAGACTCACAGATCAGATGCTCTGAAATGACCCCCTAAGACCCTATATAAAGGAAATGATCCCAACGGCTAGTTTGAGTGATCCATGTTGAAGCGATCTCGACCGTCGATGAGGATCAAGATATCTCTTAATCTCATCCGTCGATTTTATTAAAAAAAGATATTTTGCATGCATTCACAAAAATATTATTATTTTATTATTTAGGGTTTTTGCTTTATTTTATGAATTTTTTTTATTTTTTTTTCATTATTTTAGTATTTTATTTATTTTCTTAAATGGATCATTCGAACTAAGCCTTTGGAAACATCACCTAGGACCTAGGACTTAGGACTCATGAGGGGACTAAAACATTTTTCAACCCTCAAGACACATTACATCATGACTTTTACAATTTACATCTTAAGGGGACAAACCCACTTTAACATAGACCCTCATAAACCACCCAGTTCTGCGACACAACTATAATCTAGCAGGTTAGCACACTAGGATTCTCCTAAAGTTCTAATAACAAAATGCATCCCGGCTTTGGGGTCAGGTTGAAGGAAAACTCTGCCGATTGTAGATCGTTGAGACGAAAAACCTTCCGGGACATATATTATCATTAGAAAGTTAGGTCCACCTAGGAAATTTACATACATGACTCTGACCTGATAAGATTATTTACATTTCATACATGCAGACTGGGTTTACAATCAAAATGATCAAGCTGCTAATGACCGCAGGATGGCACGGACACGTCGATCAGGTGCAACCCCTTTCTGCCAAAAAAAAAGGGGGGGGGGGTACCGCATGGGTAGTTGACCAGTAGTGGTCAACATCTGGCTCTACTTGGGGACACGTTGCTGCACTGTAGGAATGTGAGAATCCAGAATCTGCACCCATACAACACATGGATAAAAATAAGTAGCGTCCATTCCAAAATCATCATATACATTAAGCACAGGAAAGATAAAAGCTCTTCATTTATTGACTAACTAATAACATGAAAAGTAAATCTAATCCTAAAAACAGAAATGAAATGCTGAAAAGACAAGTAGTAGGGATAGAAATACAATACAGAAGATGCCCCATGGCATCAGATATCATTTCTGAAGAACAGCTTGAGCATTTGGCCATTCGCTGGCAGATCAAGTGGTTCGCCATCCAATTTGCTCAAGTAGAATGAGTTTGGCCCAGCTATATCTCTAATGATGTATGGTCCCAGCCACAAACTATCGAACTTCTTATGTTTTCCCGGCTTTTGATTCTTGCGATCCCAAAGTAAAACCATATCTCCAACCTGCAAAGATCTAGATCGAGAACATTTATCAAAGCTTTTCTTAATATTAGATTGATTTTTACATATAGCCTCAAAAGCTGTCCGACGAGCCTCATCTAATTCCACAATCTGATCTATCCTATTCTGAACAACATCTTTATTAGTGGAAAAATTTTGGAGAAGTTGATAAGCTGGCAATTTTAGGTGCACAGGTAAGGTAACATCCAAGCCATAAACTACTTCAAAGGGAGATTTACCAGTAGATTTCTTCTTAGTAATTCTATCTGCCCATAAAGCATACTCGCTTTTGCTGTCCCAAGATTTCTTATTGTCTCCTACTATCTTCTTGATAATGGTTATGAGATTCTTGTTACTTGATTCAGCCAGACCATTACCCTGAGGATAGTAATTTGACGAATGAGATAAGACAATACCATACTTGAAACAGAAAGATGAAAACTCTGCGGAACTGAAAGCTTTGGCATTGTCGGTAGTGATTTTGGCAGGGACACCAAA
>APFE030313169.1:0-20650 GCA_000404065.3 Pinus taeda
TATGTTAAACATTTTAGCTTGGTTAAAATAAAAATAAAATAAAAATCAACTATTAATTTTATTAACTTTTATAGATTACTAATAGTAATTTTTAAGCTCCAGGTTTATGATAACCCATGTCATTGACCCATGGTATTCATGTGAGCATAGACTATTTAAAGGGGAAATTCTATCTTAGATCCATTTTAATTCTGGGTCTACCAAGTGCTCAGAGGGATAAATAGATTTCATCCCCCTAAGAGTGGTAGATGTGGAGTTAAGATGGATATAGGTTGGTTTCTATGATAATGAAGATTAAATAGACTTAGGAAATTATATTGTAAAAACATCTTAAGGTGAATGGTTAAAGCATAGACATTGGACAAGTGTATTTGTATACTTCTGTTTTAAACTGAAACAAATCCAGGGCTAAAAGGAATGGATTGATTGCACTAGTCATCCTTCTATAACTTTCCAACATACGATGGAGTAAACAGATTGTAATTTCGGTAATTTTTCTAATTGCAAATGGGAACATACTTGTGTATTGGCAGGGTGGTTATGAGGTCCCTAGAAGTGGAGTAAACAGATTGTAATTTGGGTAATTTTTCTAATTGCAAATGGGAACATACTTGTGTCTTGGCAAGGTGGTTACGAGGTCCCTAGAAGTGGAGTAAGCAGATTGTAATTTGGGTAATTTTTCTAATTGCAAACAGGAACATAGAAGTCATGAATTTGAATTTTTATTGGTTTTATATATAGTATTAGGTTTTTTCTCATGCTTTCTGTGAATGGAACAGGTGAATTTTATCTTACACCCACTACATTATCGATATGTAATTTCGATAATTTTGATTTCAAAAGATATTTTAAAGAAATGCAATGATTTCATTTGTGTATTAAATAAACACAAGATTTTATAATTTAGTAAAATATTCGCCATGCCTGGTGACAGATTCGCCAAAAACTTATATATACATATCATATTATTGATAAAATTGCCTTCCATTTTTCCTATACACCATGGAGATTCGCCCATTTATTATACATGTAAATTTAGGGGGGGTTCTTAAAATTTTCCCTGCCTTTCAGTAACAACCCATGTAATGGAGGATGCAGTCTCACCCGAAGCAGTATGGGCAGATGCAAGAACCAAGTTTCTACATCCAGAGACTAGTCTGATGTCTTTTAGCATCTTAGGTTTGCCTTCATGCAAATCGATAAACTCTTAGGGCTCATCATTGTACTCTATTAGAACAACCTTCAGACCTCTATGAAGGTCTACAATCAGTCCTTGCAGACCATTAACAGTTAATTTTCATACTTACGCGCATCAGAGGGCAGTCCTACACTAGTATTCGCACATATTTACTTAAGTTATTAGCAAACATATGAGAATTCGTGTGACCCTTCACGAAATTACTTAAACACGCATTGTGTATATTAATAAGATTTATTCAAGAGAATTATGTAACATTCAACTGATATCTAATAAAGAAAATCATTCATACACAACATATAACATTAACAGAGATAACAAATATACTCAGGAATTCGTCGAAAACAATCCTTATTGATCTTCAATTCATGATTACAAACTCAAAACTGCCCTACGCACACAGCTGCAGGGGTTCGCATACTCAGCTGTGGACTATTCCTAGGCCTCTTTGCACTCAGCTACAGAGCATTTCTTCTTCTATCTTAGACACTTCTCTATCTTCACCCTTCCTCTCTCTTCCTTAATATCTTGCTTAGTTCTTTCTTTCTTTCACTAGGACTCACTATTTATAGATTTTTTCATACAATTTCATGGTCCATAGACCATGAGTGAATCTCAAAACTAACTCAAAACTTATCCAAAACAAGGAACTAAGTCCCTTTGACTCCTATTTACCTACGCGCTCGTCATCCACAAATTGCGGAGACTTTACATTATTTACAAAAATCTACCAAAATTTGGGTTACCTTAACCCCACACTAACCCAAGGGACCCCATCCCAAGATTGTGACTCAGCCTCGAGTCACTATGTTGGCTCTACGATCTTACTGCGAAGATACCCTAGATCCACCTAGACCATTGCAACTTCAACAGCGCTTTGTGTCATTGTCTTTCCAACCTTCTCGACCAATATTTCAGTGTGCTGACGGTGATGGACCTGCCAACATTCAGGGGATCACCCTGGTATGAAGTCCCAACTAGACCTCACACCATTTGGTGTGGGAGTTCCATTTGGTATGATGGCCCAGTTGCCATTATCTTAAGGATTTGCTTGAACTCTTGAATGTCAACACAAGAGAGTGGTATGCTTTGTCTTCGAGAAGTGAGGTTCACGTGCCTTGTGATTTCTAGTGTACTTATTTCAATGGTTCTTACAATGTAGAGGGGGAGGGTGAGAGTGAATCCAAAGTTGGTTGGGATGAAGTCCCAACTCCGCTAGGAACACACAACACAATAGGATGTGCATATCTTTCGAAGGAGAAGTCCACAGGGATGGGATAGTCACAACACACATGGTAAGATAACATGTACAACACTCAACGGATGAGTCCGCACGAGTGATACATTGTCATAGCAAGATTTATGTGAAACATTTGTCTGATGTCCAGGGAGATAGCCACCATGGGCAAGACAATGTTAACAACATATACAAGACATTTCCATTAACATATTATGTATTACAATAAGTGAAATAGTTCAATTGTTCAGCACAGGTTAAAGCAACATGCATTACAAAGGTTCAAGATTAGCCTTACAATAGTTAGAATACATGATAGTTAGAATACATGTGTGAAAATGTGTTGTCTTGTTAGCAATCTTCTAAATTAAGCAAAATTTCTAAGACACATCGTTACACCATACATCAATAACCATCTGCACGGGGAATTGGAGCCACTAGTTACTCCTCAAAGGAACGATTACAGACTCCCTTGGCTATGTGGGAGGACATTAGGTGAAAAGTATTTTCTTGTAAAAATGAGCGGTTATTTATAGCCAAGGGTTAAACTGACCCTTGTGCTCATTTGACTACCCTCTTGACTGTTTGACTTCCACGGATTTTCGACTTTGCATCACTCTTGGTACAACAAGTGGGTCTCTTGGACTTCCACATTACATTTCATTTATTGATAACATAACCTATAGTAGAGATGCCGGCGACATGACTCCTGACATGACTGAACATGACAGTGCTGGTACTTTTGTGCTACTACTCGAGTGTATGTCAAGCTGCAGTGCTATAGGGTGATGGATGTCTTTGTGCTGTGTCACAGCTTCACCTTCGCAAGACAAGGTGCGTGGAGTCTTCGATCATCGTTGGTTCACTTGATGTTGCTTTGGCACATTGCTCCTCACTTGTATGTTGGAAGGCTTGATAGGTTCGTCTATTCACGAATGGTGCATGTTTGATTGTTCATCTGTCTATGAGCATATCTTGCTTGTTTGCTCGTTCATTCGTCTATGAACATATCTTTGCATGATCATCCATTCACGAGAACATATCTTCACATGCATCATTTGTTCATATATTGGTGAACATGTCTTTTTTCATGTGATCCCTTCGTTCATCCCATTCATTATCCTGCCATGTTTGTTAGTGTACATGTGCCTGTAGTCACTTATGACGAGACAACATCAAATACAAAATACTCCTACTCTACCATGACACATGATCATTTCAGATGCAGGTGAATGGGAGAGGAAGCAAGGCTCTAAGGCAAGATGATGGTCCCAAGCATTGTTGATGATAACTACGCAAGAGTCACTGGGTAATGAAGATGGGCAATCTAAGTCAAGAGTGACTGTTCACGAGGTCTGGCTTGGTTGGAAGGCAAAAATGCTTAAATATTTGGAATGATAGTCCGAGTTATAGGAAGGGAAGGCAGACCGAATCTGCCCATTTGCGGAAAACACGAATAGTGGGGGATTGAAGGAATAATTTACATAATTTTCTAGAGGAACAGGTCGGGCTGCATGCAGGATCAACACGCAGAAACTGTGCAGTTTTTTAGAGGAACTGGCCGGGATCCTGGCACCCAAAAATGCACAATTCCCATAAGGTATTGGCTATTGGCTGCTAGGTCACTCACAGCAGAAACTGTGCAATTCCCAAGGAGAATAGGAAGTTAGCTATCAAGAGCATGGCAGTAGAAACTATGCAATTCCTGGAGGGAACTATCAGTTTGCTGCTAGTGAGAGAAATTGCACTGATGCTGGGAGACCATCCTACTAATCATATCTGCACAATGTCTGAGATGAACAGACTATTGGGCAGCAGAGAACTTGCTCATGAAGACTGCATAATTTTTTGTATGAGCAGCTAGTCGACTGTCCAAAGGACCGACTGGGAAAACTGTGCAATTTTCTGAGGGAGACAGGGATGGGCATTGTTGTCTATCTGGCCTATCTACGTAATTTCCTCAGGTAGTAGAGTGGGCAAGATCAATAGCATGTGCACAATTTTTTAGGGGAGTCAGTCCCAGGGTGGCGGCCAGGCCCAACTCTCCAGGTGGCTAGCATGAAAGTTGATGGGACAACTTGCAATCAGTGCAACCTGGAAATTATTTTTTGTTCTGTCCACACTGTTCTGGGTGATAGTCGATCGAGTCGATGGTGGGGTGATGGTCCAGCTGTCAGAGGAGAGTTTGGTCGTCGGAAGTTCAGGAAAATGACTAATTGTATGAATGAGTGGAAGATGCAAATGTGATCTTGCAACACACACCCTCATGACTTGATGACGAGACGAATCAGACCAACTAGACACACATGTTCAACATGACCGATCAAAGGTGTGAGCTAAAAGCATGACACTAATGATTAATCATTGATCGACCATGATGATGCTTGCGCAACAGTGAATGTGACTCCATGTGTGAGTGTGACAACTTCTTTGATAGTGAAGAAAACAAGTACACACAAAGCGAAGTCTTTCATCATAACCAGAACATGTTTAAAAGCGTGACTTAGATACCAACATGCAAAACCTTGGATGAAATGAACAAGCAAGGTGGGTGCAAAAGCTCACACGAGCTCACGTGGTGAACTCGAGTGTACACAACCATCAAGTGAAACTCTCAAGGGAGGCTCTGAATTTGGGTGAAAACAAAAATTTTGGAGGGTGGCTCTAGTCGCTGTTAGGTTCCTATACCAATAGGTGTCATTTTTCATGATTGACTATGGAAATGCCAAATATGATAATCCTTTCCATGCTGCAAAGGTTCCATATTTTCAAAAAATCAAAAATTCAAGAAAAAGAAAAAGAAAAGGAACCCCAAAGAAAGACCAGAAAAGTGGCTTGTCAAAATGCTACTACTGTACTACATGTTGCAAAGCAAGTTCAGAATGTGCCACCACTGACTTTCTCACAATTGATGAATAGCCAGACAGTTCAACCCTAGCTAGATCATGTTTAAATTTCTTGTTTTAGAATAGAGAATAAGGTCTATTCAAACAGTTCAAGCTTGGCACATCACTAGATAGGTAGGGAAGCAAAGGGCCTAACTGCTCAATCTGAGCCCTTGGAAGAGATACGGGTAGATTTAGATAGGAGGGCAGCCAAAAGAAAAGAGGAAAATCATGGTTTGCTAGTTCAAGTGCACCCAATCAAAATGAAGAAAAAATGTTAGGAATCGTAGAATGGGTAAGTAGATTGAAGTTGCAGAAACAGGTCTATCAGCAGTGTTATCTTTTTTAATATGATCTATTTTCATGGATACCTCAAGTGCCATGGCAAAGGTATGATGATAGATCAGATGTTGCATGTCTAACTCCCCTTCTCTCCCCTCACAATAATCATTCACTAACATCCCCCAAAGAGATTGGGATATGCTCAAACTCTTAACTTCACTCCATTTCCATAACAATTTAAGTGAAACTTGAGGTTTACTTAAAATCTGAAAGCCACATTTATTGTGTAAAGTTTTATTTCTCCCCACACCCAAGTCTAGGTGATTTAGTTTCATGCACCCATCACTTCCCCTCATATTCATATTAACATGTTAACTCTATTACATAAAACTCCCATTTATATTTTCCCTCCCGTATTGTACATAAAAATACATAAAAAACTCAAAAAATGTATAATATCCCCACCCCTTGCAACTATAGCCATATGGCAATGTTTTAGGAGTTATAGCGTTTACCAGAAACATTATAATAACCCTCTGCATCTTTAGAATTTATTTAAACAATTGGTTAAGTAAATATCCACACCTAACCCGCCCACATAAATCATACAAACCCTCTTAACCAAAGTATTGACCTGCATGTATTTGCAAAAATATTAAAATATTACTGCGGGTCCTTGTCCTTTTAAACCTCTGCCATCTATGCCTCTTGTCAACCGTTGGATCGCGCCCTCCAGATCCAACGACTCTCGTTGATATCAGAGCCGCCCCCACGTCCGTTTCTTAGCTCCCGATGGAAAGTGGTTTTCTCGCTGTACGCTAGGACGCATGTCCGCTTTCTATTGCATCGGGCCCATTCTAATGCAAACTACCCCCGTACCAAAAGCAGTCTGATGAAAACCACAAACCGCCCCTGGTCCCGCTGCTCGCGTCATGCATCACGTCATTCACCACGTCTGCACCCACCCCAATGCCCCCGTTACTATTTCGTCCGCCGTGTCCACCATATCATTCGTCCATGTCAGCACCACGTCATTCACCATGATACCTTCCGTACCCCGCTATAGGAAAAATTTACGTCATGCTGACGTCATCCCAAAAAGTGCCAAAAAGCCCGAACAAACCCAAATTTTGTTTAAAAGTCATGAAAACGACGGTTTGTGTCTATTTCTGTTTTTGGTATTGCGGAGACCGTGCATGCATGTTCTGTCCATGTCGCCACCAACGCTCCAGTCCGTCACACAGGTGAGTTGACGCTACAAACCCGGACCCCTTAGCTCAGTCTGCAACTACATTCCATACCAGTCGCCTATAAAACAGGTCTTTACCAATTATTCGCCCACAAACCCTATTTTTCTCAATTTCCCTGCAGAACACGCCTGAAGAACTAAATTCGAAATTAAATACCCACCTACCCGCAAAACCTCCATAGATTAAGTCACTATGTGGTCATATTTTAAAAGGAAACTTGCTAATTCAGTTTTCCTCATAAAATTGTCCATTTAAACTATAATTGAAGCCATTCCCGCCGGCAAAATCTCCAAGCAATGTCAAAGTATTGAGTTATAATTGGTACAATTCACTTGCAAAAGAGCATCATTCCTCTTTTTTACTAGCCATCAATTAAAAACTCTGCAAACTCTGTCTCTCCTTTGAATCTTACGTAGTGAGGTCATTTGTGTACAAAACTCAGTTTGACAAAAATTCCTGTGAAATTCTTGTGAAAGACCCAGTACCAGTACTCTGTTCCTATTATAACACAGTTCCAAAATCAAATTAAAAAACACAGATCAGTGAACCATGGAAGCTCCAGTGGCCCTAAATATTGCACCCTTGAATGCACCACATAAGTAATTGGAATGGATAACCCTTGCTGACAAGGAATTTCAAATTAAGGATATGATGGGTTTCAAACCTCACCTGCAAGCCTTCTGTGAAATTAGAAATAGCCACAAAAGCAATTCTGATGTCCTGGGAATTTTGGAATCCAACATGCCTATTTATTACCTTGCTTCAGTGAATGTGCTCCCCGATTTCATCCATTTATGCTATGCAAATTATGATCCCACAAAAAGAGAAATTATGGCTCCATCTAGATCTGTACTCTTCTATATTACTCCTCAGTCCATAAATGAGATGTTGAACTTTGAGCCAACTCAGCCTCTGGTTCCTCTCACCATGAAACTTTTGCTTGATCAAGGTGCCAAGCTGCCTAGCTCAGAGATAACAAGAATTGCTCAGTTGTTTATGCTACCAAAGTGCCAGCCTGATCAGCCTCCTCCTTATCACCAAGTCTGATTCAATGAGGCAGGGAAACTCCTTATAGACATGATATCCTACATTTTAGGATTCAAAACCAGTGAGTATGTTGATGAAACTGTGTTAGTATTGATGTCCATGTTCACTCCAGGACGACCCCCTGTTGTCAAGTATGATTATGCCACCTTCATAGCAAATAAAATCCATGAGCAATTCATGATTTTGAAGAGAGAGAGAGTGTCAAAATACACATCCTATATATATCATCTACTGTTGTACTATCAACCTGATAGTTTTCAAGTTCCTCTTAAAAGACTAGACCCCAAAGGAGAGAGGAGGTCTATGATTTTCTGGATCTCAATTTTCCATGAAGTCCACCATTCCCCTTATACATATTGTGAGTTCATTGACCTGTTCATATACCTGGCCACTTCCCTATTGATGATGAATCCTCTTGACAGGCTCTCTCCTGAAATGCAGAGGATTTTACATCTCTCAAAGGGCTACAACATTGGTGACTGGTATTTTTACCAAAACCACACAGTGATCAGGATTTATGGCTGTCAGTTATCTCCCTACAAGTTGTTGAAGTATGTCCCCATGAGACTCTTTGCCCTGGAATACTAACGGCAATTTAGTAGTTCAGATTTGACTCATTTCTATGGTACTAGGAAAAAAGCACAACTCAAGATAAGACATCAATTGGGCCTTTTTATCTCCAATAAGAGGGAAGAAGCCTGGGAAGACGCAGATAAGATACTAAGAGATGAACTTATGCTAAAACAAAGCTTTCATTGGGCACCATATGACCCTGAACATTTCATAATTTTTAGGAGAGTCAAAAACAAGCCTACAGGATATGTGCACCACAAAATCCCTCAGATTGAACAATATGCTACTCAACAGGAATGGGTAGAGGGTACACTAGTTGAAGATCTTATTGAAGAAGAGAAATTAGAAAAGTAAATGAAAGAGTTTGAGAAGACAATTAACCTAGATTCTTTTGTACAAGTCCCTTTCACATTGCCACAACACATTGGGACGAGCACATCATCTGCCACCACTTCACAACAACCTACCCAAGAGACTACTCCACCTGCAGGGAAAGGCAAGGAAGTACAGCATTCAGAGAATCAAAATACAATGGCAGACTTGCTAGATACAGCCAAAGAAAAAATTCAAGGGCAAGGCCGTTCAACACAAGCAAAGGTAACAGAAATCCATGTGTTACAAACTCCTCTGAATGAGGAAAGAGCCAAGAAAATGGACAGACAAGAAGAGACACCCACAAGGGCATCCACAGAACAACAAGGGGAGAAGAGGCAGAGGTTGAACCCCTACTCTGAGGAAGAATTTAAAGAGGAGACAACAGGCAACATAAGGGGTGAGGAAACAACTGAACAATAGATTTGTCCATTTTTGGAAACATCAACTAACTCATTCCAGTAGGAGCAAGAGAGATAGCATGGTGTGGAGGTCACATCCACTAAGGAACAGAGCAAGCAAGGCTCTAACATCAAGAAAGCATTCACTGAAATCAAGGACAAAAATGAGCCGGTAAGGTTCCAGTTATATAACCAATTGCTAAGAATGGCTCCCACCAATCAACAAAGGCTAATGGCAGCCTATGATATCCAAGCAGGGAAGATGACCCTTAGTCACTTCAGGCCCATCACACCGTAGCCATAGTTAGCTACTGATTATATCAGGACCAATCTAGAAGTTCTTGCTAAAGACATCCACCCAATGGACCAGATTGAGTTACAAAAACAAACTGCAGAAATGGTATACTCTACCTTGGCAGACAAAGCATTACTAGCTCATAAACTACATAATTCATTGTACAATACTTCTGCCCAATTGGAACTGGAAATGGCCTCCTCATTAGCCAAAGATAATAGAATTAAATCCTTGGAGGAGATTATCATCGAACTGGGACATGATCCTGAGGGTCCCAAGGGCACACAGGCCTTAATTAAAAAGAAAGAAGAAGACGTAGCAGCCCTAAAAACACAACTCAAGCTGCCAGTTACAATCCACCTTCAGACCACAAAAGTGGCACAGCAAAGAGAAGAGGAGAATGTGGTAAGTTTGTTAATGAGGATGAATCAAAGACTGCTAGAAACAGAGAAAGCCTTGGAGACAACACTCCAAGGAAAACAGGGGGAGGTGGCCTCTCAACCAGCTCAAATAGCTCCAAATCTTACAGTTGCTCCTCCTACAGTCACCATAGCAGCCCCTCCTACTGATCCAGCATCAACAGCAGGTACCTCAGCTTCAGTAGCAGCAGGAAAAAATGTCAGCCTGAGCATGGAAGATATGATGAAAGAAATAAAGACTTTGGAACTCGAAATGGCAGAATTAAAAGAAGCCAAAGAAAAAATGGCCAAGATTGAGGTCAATTATGAAAAATCAGAAATGGTTGTGGCTGAGAAGACAAGAGAAGTGAAGGCCCTAGAAAATAAAATAAAAGCCTTGGATAAGGACCTCACTCTTCACAAAACTCTAGCAGACTATTTTTTAGCATATTAAATTCATAGCGTTAGCTCAATATGAGACTCAAAAAGCCAGAGCATTATTGGCAAACAAGCCCGAGCAGGCCAATCAACTAATTCATTTTTTGAATACTCATACTAGTGAGTAGCTAGCAGCTCTAGATATTCAGAACAGAACAAACACTATTTTGAGAGTGAAAAAGGTGCTGACCGTAAGGAATTTTGTGCAAACTATAGAAGGAAAGTGCCAAGAAATGCAGACAGAAGTAAATGCCTTCAGACAAAAGTTTGCAGTGTCACAGACCAAAGGGATACCCAGCTTATTCAGCAGCAATGAGAGGCTATTAAAACATGAACAATATGCTCACAGGCTAAATACCTATGTTACGAATCAAATTACAGTATCATCAAGCATTTTAGAAGAGACCGTACCTCCCTCTGGACAAATTTTATATGACAAAGTATAAAATTTGTTTTACATTGAACATGAGATAGCACATCTCTTTGAAATCCAGCCAAATTATTACATGTATACTGAAGCTGATGAGACATTAATTAAACTGAGAAAACACCAGTTACCAACAGATCAATGGTGGCAGAGCATGCTTGAGGTCCTGCCAAGGTAGTTTTGATTCTCTTTTTGTAAATTGTCTGCATTAAAAGTAAATTGCAATGTATGGGTCTCATATCAGAAAATCAAATTGATAAAGGATGGAATTCGCGCTAAAAGTGTTGAGGCAAACTCAGGCACAGGTTGCAAGTGACAGCACATCATGAATGCAAATTAGACAAACAACCATCAGCCAACTACTTAAGCCGAAAATTCAACAATAACGGGACACCTAAGGCGGCCAATACAGCATAGTTATTCATTCACTCATTTCGGCATGGTTTTCCACATTCGTTATTGCCCTTGGCAAGGTAGATGGATGAGTTTATTACTTGATATTTTCCTACGGGATATTTTGTAAACTCTTTTATAAATACCTCCTCAAGGTATGTATTGTTGCTGGTTGGTGAATATCATTCTGGACCTGTGCTGTAATTTTTGAAGAACTCTTCAAAATAAAGATTGTTGGAATGCTTTGCTAATGAACTTGCTGGTTATGGAATTATTGAAAAATGAATATGTTGCAGAATTCTTGTGCTACCTTATGGATCAATAAGTATTTTTAACTCTTGTTTTACTGTTTCTATTTGTTAAGTTTCATCTATATATCAAATTCTAAATTGCGGGAAAAAGGAATAACTCGGAATTTTCTTTGCTATACTCTGTGTTCAATTCCTATCAATTTTTTATGTTTTCTACAGAACTAGCATAGGCAGGAATTCTTTATTGCTCCTGTCTCCTTGGTTCTTACACTCTGAATATAGTTAAGGAATTCTAACTGCTCCTTGATGATATTCTTTCACTTTTCCCTTTGTTAGCTTAATGAAAGATTCTTAATTGCCTTTCATTCCTTGACCCCTTTTCACCTTGAATTCCAACTTAAATATTGTTCCATGGGTAATTATCTTGCTCTGTAGTCCTTCGTTTTTCCAAAGAAACCAGACCCAGGAGTTATTCTTCATTGACTCCATTAACCCAATGGTCTGAACTTCCCACACTTTGTAGCTCAGTTCTACTGAATGTCACTTTCCAAACACTAAACAAAACTTGTGCTTCATAACTAGCCTAATATATAATCAAAAAAATCTAAATCACATAGAGAGAGCCCTCTCTGGTTGCAGATTGTCTACAATCTGCAGCTAAAAGACTGGTTAGAGGTTACCTCGGCCGTATTCCCTTCTTTGAGCTCTCCTAGGGAACAACTTGAGAGAAAACATCATTGGCGACTCCACTAGGGACTAAACGATTATTTGTTACTACTATCTTAATCTTCAGAAACTTCCATAAAATACCAAAAACAAATTTAGAAGCTGGCTCCAAAAAAGAAAACTCATTACACTAGATCAAATCCAGATCCTAATCCTCCAGCTATTTTTGAAAATCCTAAATTGATCTCTAAGACTCTTAGGAGACAAGAAAGTCTAGAACCTGCTGATTTAAACCTTGATATACTTCAACAAAACCTTACAAAATCTGAGCTTACCCCTGGGAGAGCAGCAGTCCTTTCTGTTAACACTACAGCCTCTCCAAGCTCTTCATCCACACCTCAAAGTATTCTCTCCACTCCTCCATCTACCGCTCATATTTCCACTCTTGTCCTCGTCGTTCTGGCCATCTTATTCCTTCCTACTGTCCCATTTATCCCTGTAAATATGGCAAACTGCTATGCGCCCTTGTAGTTGCCTGCAAATCTAGGGGCTATGCCTCAGGACTACCAAACCAAAATCACCTAATTTGATGGTACTGGCTCCTATACAGCTCAACAACACACCAAGAAAATGCAAGATTATTTTGAGAACTATGAAATTGATGATGATGAAGTGAGAATGAAGAACATTGTTCAAAGTCTAACTAGTGATGTAAGGACTTGGTTTAGAGCACTAGCTGTAAATTCTATAGCTAATCTGAAAGCCCTTTATTAATCCTTCTTAAACATATGGGAAAAGAAGAAAGACCCTTTACACATTTTAACTGAATATGACAACTTCGAAAGGGGCCCACAAGAAACCGTTCAAGACTATTGTGCCAGGTTCAATAATGTCTATAGTGCTATTCCTCAGAATCTTAGACCTCCACCTGATTTAGCCTTGATCAAATTCCCTGATGGATTTGATTTTACATCGCATATCAGCTAAGGGAAAGAGCCCCTATAAGCTAAGGATACATGTAGAATATAGTTGTTAGCGTAGAGGCAAACCTGATTGCTAAACGAAATCGGGCGAGAGTTGAAAGAAGAACAACTTTCAAAGAAGAGCCTTCTGCATTTGAGAAAAAGCTAGATGCAATCATTAAAGGTATGGACAGACTTGGAGATAGAGCAGAAACTATTGAAAGGAAATCATTCTGGGAAGGGCAACCAAGTAACATAGCAAGAAACCCAAACTTTAGAAAAAATCAAAATCCAAATGTTGGAAGGGCTGGCCCTGACCAGAACATCAGACCTCCATTTCAAGAGAATTATGCCGAAGCCTCAACCTCTAGTGAGCCAAAAGAGGACACCCAAATCAATCTAATGGGTTTAAATAGTGAGCAATAAATTTTCCTAACACAGGATGATTAAGAGGCTCATATTTTCAATCAATTTCAAACCAAGTCTAGAGAATTATTTGATTACAGGGAAGGCTATGATGCGGCGGTTTATGAGGTTCATAAACAATACAAATTAAAAAGTAGAACGATAGATGTACATAAACCTAGCAAATTGAAAGATACCAAACAATCCAAGAGAGTTAAGGATACTTCTCCCCTCATAGAAACCCCTGCTAAAATGGACCTCAACCCAAAGGAGCCCATCATAAAGGACATTTCAGACTTACATCCAGAAAGTAATCAGCCATCTTCCTCCTCTTTCCAAAAGAAAGCCTAAACAGATCTGCTATAGTTAATTCTAAAACAGATGCAGTTCCTAACAACACTGCTGATAAAGAAAAGAACATAGAAAACACAATAGAAAAGGAAAACTTTGTTGTCCACAACACAAGAATTCAAGTGGAAAAACCCTTGAACCTGGAAACAGAAATCGGCAAGTTAAAAATATCCATTCCACTGTCTGAATTGGCTAACCATGAGGTTTATAGGGAACAAATTAATAGATCACTTCAAATATCAGAGAATAGGGATGCAGTCAATGTTTTAGATGACCAACCAGAACTGTTTTTTGGTCCTGAAGTAAATGGTAAAACAATAGATGGACGAGTTCCTCCATTCTATGTGAGCTTGAACATTCATGAAAAAGTGCTACATAATGCAATGTTTGATTCAGGAGCTTCTCATAACCTAATGCCTAAATCTGTGATGGAAAAGCTAGACCTAGATATCACAAGACCATATAAAGACTTGTTCTCATTTGATTCCAGCCAGGTCAGGTGTCTAGGCTTAATTAAAGACCTTTCTGTATCTTTAGTACAATATCCAGCCAAGACAATCTTGATGGATGTGGTGGTAGTCGATATCCCACCTAAATATGGCATGCTTTTATCCAGATCTTGTGGTGCAAAACTCCAAGGATATTTGCAACTAGATATGTCATATGCCACCATTTCAGTCTTTGGCCACCGAAAGAGATTGTACCAGGAAACATTGATGAAATATGTGGTTAGCAGTCAAGAGAAACCCCAAAACTTCCCCATCTTTTCTATGCATTCTGATGTAGATTCATTCATCTTACACAATGCTGAGATGTGTCCCAAAACTGATGCCAAACTCCTAGAAACAGCATAGACAAAAAGCATAAATGAACAATATAGTGCCTAGGATCAAAAACTTATTGATGTGATTGATGCAAAAAATGAACAAGACATACCATATGAGCTACAAAATCCAAATCTGCCCACTGAGCAAGTTTCCAAAACTCCTGAAACTAGTGGTAATCAAGAAATGTTATGGTACATAGAATTTGATGGGTCAGTGAACAAATTAGGAGCAGGGGCAGGGATTTGGATACACAACATGAAAAATGACCATGCTCAAAGTCATGCATATAGGCTAAATTTCAGATGTACAAATAATATGGATAAATATGAAGCCCTTTTGCTGGGACTTAAACTGATTAGAAGTCTAGGGGTGACCAAGATTTCAATTCTATGGGACTCAGATTTGATAGTACAACATATGAAGGAAAAATTTGTTACAAATGATCCTAGGCTAAGAGCTTACAGGGGAGCATCAATTGAAATACTGAACACCTTCTTAAAATCTCAACTCACCAAAATTCCAAGAAAACAAAATTTACATGCACATAGTTTGGCAACTTTTGCCAGCACTTGCAAGCTGTCATTCGAGCCCAATCATCACTTTACTACTGAGATTAAACACAAACCTGATGTCCTGGATAACGTGAAAAATTGGCAAGTGTTTGAAAATGATACGCAAATCAATAATTTCCTCACTTTAAAAGAGGAATTCTCAAGTACAAACATAGACACAAGCACTATTGATGATCAACAACAAATAGACAAAATTGAGCAAAACATATCAGTTGAAACAACAAATTTGCTGTTGCATCCAACAACTTTTGATAACAAAAAATCTACAAGAACTGAAACAAATGGATCTTGATGAAATGGCTAAGCGGGAATCCGAAGTAATTGAACTAAAGGATAATGTTTGCCCACAGGCCTAACTCCTTTCGAGGTTATATTTGATTCAAATGATATCCCAAGAAAGCCAAAACTACAACCACTAAATGTAGAAATTGAGGACTGCAATATTGGAACCACAAAAAATCCCAAAATGATAAAACTGTCCAAAACATTGCCTCCTAACCAAAGGCTGAAATACATTGAGTTGTTTAAAGAGTTCCAAGATGTCTTTGCATGGAGCTATGAGGACCTCAAGTCCTATGACACTTCTGTCATCTAACATACAATACCCTTGAAAGAAAATAAAAAACCTTTTAAACAAAAGCTACAAACGGTTAATCCAGTCCTCCTTCCTCTCATTGAAAAGGAGGTTAAAAGAATGTATCAGGCTGGAATAATTGCACCCATTAGGTTTTCAGAATGGATTTCAAATTTAGTGCTCACTAGGAATAAAACCGGAGAGATAAGACTCTGTGTTGACCTAACAAATTTGAATAAAGTCTCTCTCAAAGACCACTACCCCTTACCCAAGATGGATCACATTTTACAAAGGGTAGTAGGTGCTTCTAGGATCTAATTGTTAGATGGATTCTCAGGATTTAATAAGATCTTAGTTCACCCAGATGACCAAGATAAAACTGCCTTTACAACACCCTAGGGAACCTTTAAATATGTAAAGATGCCATTCGAACTCAAAAATGCAGGGGCCACATTTTAGATAGCAATGGACATAGCATTTGCAAAAGAGATCCTTGATTTCTTAGTCATATGCCTTGATGATCTCACTACTTTTTCAAAATCAGACCAAGAACATCTAGAACATTTGAGACAAGTGTTCCTAATTTGCAGAAAATATGGCATATCATTGAACCCAAAGAAATCATTGTTTGGCCTGCAAAAAGGCAAACTCCTAGGTCACATAATTTCTAAATATGGCATAAGAATTTATACGGATAGAATACGATCTATTCTCCAAATTCCTCACCCAAAAAACATCAAGGAACTACAAGCCTTTCTAGGGAAGATCAATTTCCTAAGAAGATTCATTCCCAATTTGGCCAAGCTAATTAGATTGTTGAATAATATGCTGAAGAAAGATTCTAAAGTCAAATGGACCACAGAAGCTAAACAAGCCTTTGAGGAAATCAAAATAGCATTGACTAAAACGCCTGTCCGCACAAGCCCCAAGTTTGATAGAGAGTTCATAATCTTTTCCTTTGCATCTGAGCATACTATTGCAGCTATCCTATTACAAAACAATGACCAAGGATGTGAAAATCCCATTTCTTTCTTCAGCAAAGCACTTAGAGATGGTCCACTCAAATATCAAATCATGGAGAAATAGGCATATGCCCTTGTAAAGGCCATCAAGGATTTCAGAGTTTATATCTTGTACTCTCATGTGATCGCCTATGTTCGAAATGTGGTGGTCAAAGATATTCTAACTCAGGAAGGAATTGAAGGTAAAAGGGGAAAATGGATAGCCAGAAGTTTATAATATGACATTGAAATTAAGTCAACAAAGCTCATAAAAGGACAAGGTTTAGCTAAATTAATGACTGAAACCAACTTTCAAGCCCTTTACATCAATGAACTGGATAACGAACAGGAGATGGCGACTCCACAGATCAATCAAGCCTTTTTACAATCACCTTGGTATACTGACATGTGTTTTCTATTGTTAAACCTGCAAGCTCCTCCAGGGTTATCCAGGACTAAAAAGTGATTCTTGAAAATGAAATCTTCAAAGTTTTGTATTATACACAATGTTTTATTTTGGATAAATCATGAAGGTATTTTGTTGAATTGTCTAATTCAGGATGAAACTGACAAAATACTCAAGGAATTTGTTGGGTCCCCATAACACTAGTGATTACCCCATTACTATTGTAGTTGTACCCCTTCTTAATATTGTTGTGCCCCTATTGTGCCTTATTGTTATTATTGTGCCCTTACATTATTATTGTTATGTAGGCTCTGATTATGTTATGACCCCTTAGACTCCGATATATAGAAAGGAGGTCTTTTCATTTGTATCATCCAAGAATTGTTCATTTGTGTAATGTAAAGGAGGTTGCCCCCTCAAAGAGGTTGAATTCTAAGGCATTCAACTATCTTTTCTTTCTTTATGTGAGCTGGTTTCATAACATTTGGTATCAGAGCTTTGGATTCTAGGGTATCACTACTCCAAATAGGTGATCGTGGAATTTTCGCTATAACTTCTTCTTCTTTTTTTTTTTTTTTCCTGTGACGTTTCAGAAGCTTAAAAAAACACCCATTTGAGAAGAAATCGCATTGAACCTCAGGTTCGAATTTCAGAGCTTTTCGTGCTATATTTGCGGAGATATGATGTAATATTCCTAACCCAGAATATTCCTCAAACCCTAGCAAAAACTCCAACCAAATATGTGCAAATGATATAATAACCCAGAAGTGATAAAATAACAGTGGAACAACATATAATAATGTAAACCGGAAATATAGCAGATACACAAGAAATGCAGCGAGAAATGCTAAGCCATTTTAGACAAATGGTACCTCGACTTGCATAAGGCAAGTGAAGAAATACTCGCAGAATGACAAGAATGGCCTCTTTGCATGGATGCTGCTGCTAGAAAACATAATTGGGGCTGCTCCCCTCCTTGGAAAAAGTTGAAACTCTGGATTCGGGCTCTACTCAAGAAACCCAGAAAAACCCAGAAAGCTTTCCTGGAATGGCCTCACACTGATTTGCATCCCAGCTGCTGGGAAACTGCTGTGTTACCGCTGCTGTTGGAAATTGAATGAGGATTTGGGGCTACTCCCCTCCTCAGAAAAGGCTGTAACTATAGAATCAGACTCTACTAAAAAAACCCAGAAAAGCCCATAATGTTTTTCTGAAATGGCCTACCCTCGAAAATCACCCCCTTGGGGTTCTGCGCAGTTCCTCAAAGACGTTGATGAAACTGCTGCTGAAATGCTGATGAAACTGCTACTGAAATGCTGATGAATCTACTACTGGAATGCCAATGGAAATACCTTACTTGAGCAGGCACTCGAAGTCCCCCGGGGGTAAGGGTGAGATCTTCGAATGGAGACACTCAATGCACTAAATAGTGCTGCAGACTAGTTAAATAGCCAGCGTGCTCTAAGTCGAAATGACTATCACAAATGCTTATAACTAGAATGATCCCAAAAGAGGGGGTTCCTCTCTATTTTATAGCCTCTGCCTCTCACAATCCCTAGGCTCACTTTCTCCTGCGTGATCCCCTTCTTGCCATGTGTTCCTTCCCTCCTGCGCAGTCCCTCCATGTGTATGCGTGGGCCCCATTTCTGCGTCCCCCTTTGGCCCCCTTGGGTCCCCCTTAAGTCACAACATTGTGCTACCTAGGAAGTGACTTTTTATTCTAAAGTGAGTTATGTTCCCCCTTCCTCACTTTTTATTTACAAATAACTATAGAAGGCAAAAATCGAACAAAATCGAATATTCCAATTAGCCATAGCTAATTAGGAATATTACATATGATCTGAGGAAGTTGGTCTTTTTGCAAACTCCTGAATTACATTCCAAATAGGTGACCTGGGGAAAATCGTCATAACTTTTTCTCTAAGCATCGGATTGAAGTTTCCTAAGAAGGTACAGAAAGAGGACATAATATAGTTTCTTGTATATATTTTTCAGAGAAGGTGGTCAAAACAGTGACTCGTGGCAGGTCGTACAAGTTTGCTCTACTGAACTAGGCTATAATCAGGTCACTGTGGGAGATTTGGCATAACTCTTCCTTGGAGAATCCAATTTGGATTAGACTAGTGGCATTAGAAAGAGGACGCAGAGGGCTACTGCAAGTCACAATTTCAGAACTTAAAGATATGAAAGTATAGAGTTACAGTCATTTCAAGATCGAGCTCCTAAAATCAAGAAAAACAAGATGAAGAATTTTGATGGCAAGGATCCGGTAAATTGGATACGTCAGATGGAGCAATATTTTGATCTACATGGTGTACCATTATTACAAAAGGTATGTATTGCATCTTCATATTTAGAACCGGATCAATTTTTATGGTATAAAGGGCTTTGTTTTTCGTAAACAACTTGTTATATGGTCAATTTTCATGGAGGAAATGATAACACATTATGAGGATACAAAGAGCAACACCTTCTTTAGAGCAACACCACAACAATTGGAAAGAGTAAAAGGGTTTTGTTACATAGTGGAAAGTAAAATTATGGCAACAAGGAAGTCTAACCCTCACAACTATAAAGATGGAAGTGTTGTTTCTCCTAGCCTTCCACAACCTACAAGGGTTACACCACAACAATTGGAAGAAAAAAGAGAAAAAGGGCTTTGTTACAATTGTGATAGAAAATGCACTAAAGGTCATAAGGGTGCTGAGAAGAAATTATTATACATAGAATATAAAGAGGAGGAGGAAAAGGCAAGAAACATCAAAAGAAGAGGATATACGCGAGGACCCAACCCCAGAGAAAGAAGAAATGAATCAGACCATATCTTGTAAAGCATTGGCAAGAATTACCACTCCTCAAACTCTCAAGATAGAATGACATATCAATAATAAAAAAGTGCAAGAAGTGAAAGATCACATCTAGGAAAAAGAAATGAATCCAACCATATCTTGTAATTCATTGGTCGGAATTACTACTCCTCAAACTATCAAGATAGAAGGGCATATCAAAAAGAAAAATGTTCAAGAAGTGAAAGATCACATCGAGCATCAAGAAATGAATCCGACCATATCTTGTAAAGGATTGGAAGAAATTACCACTCCTCAAACTCCAGAGATAGAAGGACATATCAAGAAGAAAAAGGTTCAAGCAGTGAAAGATCACATCGAGCATCAACAACAAGTTCTCCAATTTTTAAAGGATAACACCACTTCGCTGCAAAATCAAACGAAACAACAGGTAGATCAACATTGTAGCGAAAAATGTTTTGATGTAGGTGATTGGGTATTTTTACTGCTACATCTCAAGCAAGCTATTTATGAGAAGGAAATGTTGGCAATACTACATGCACTTAAAAAATGGCGACTTACCAAATGGGAAGACTCTTCAAGGATGAGGATGTGGAAGCATTGTTTTGTGCTATTTCTATTATCCAACTAGA
>APFE030313169.1:20670-32812 GCA_000404065.3 Pinus taeda
CAAGGGTTACACCACAACAATTGGAAGAAAAAAGAGAAAAAGGGCTTTGTTACAATTGTGATAGAAAATGCACTAAAGGTCATAAGTGTGTTGAGAAGAAATTATTTTACATAGACTATGAAGAGGAGGAAGAAAAGAATCAAGAAACATCAAAAGAAGAGGATTTACGCTAGGACCCAACCCCAGAGAAACAAGAAATGAATCAGGCCATATCTTGTAAAGCATTGGCAAGAATTACCACTCCTCAAACTATCAAGATAGAAGGACATATCAAGAAGAAAAATGTTCAAGAAGTGAAAAATCACATCGAGCATCAAGAAATGAATCTGACCATATCTTGTAAAGGACTGGAAGAAATTACCACTCCTCAAACTCTAAAAATAGAAGGACATATCAAGAAGAAAAAGGTTCAAGCAGTGAAAGATCACATCGAGCATCAACAACAAGTTCTCCAACTTTTAAAGGATAACTCCACTTTGGTGCAAAATCAAATAAAACAATAGGTAGATCAACATCGTAGTGAAAAATGTTTTGATGTAGGTGATTGGGTATTTTTACTGCTACATCTCAAGTAAGCTATTTATGAGAATGAAATCTTGGTAATACTACATGCACTTAAGAAATGGCGACCTTACCGAATGGGAAGACACTTCAAGGTAAAAATGGATCATGATAGTCTTAAATACTTCTTAGAACAACTATTATCTTTAGAAGAACAAAAAAAATGGGTCACAAATATGTTGGGTTATGACTTTGACATCATCTATAGAAAAGGGAAGCAAAATTTTGTTGCAGATGCACTCTCAAGTAAGGATGAAGATGTGGAAGCATTGTTTTGTGCTATTTCTATTATCCAACCATATTGGATAAACCAACCATATTGGATAAACGAAGCAAGGGATGAATGGAAGAAGGACGAAGAAGTATGGCCACTTATTCAAAAGTTGCAAAAGATCCCAATTCAAACAATATTGCCAAAAATTGAAGAGGAAGGAAAAATCATATTGGAACCTGGAGTAGTCACAGAAACAAGAACCTGACAACTACTAAATCAATCAATTTTAGAGTACCTCATCAAGTGGAAGAACTTACCCGCTGAAGATTCCACATGGGAGGACAAGAATTTTATACAAAAGTATCAAGAACTACTTAAGCGTTGAGGACAACACTTTTTGAAGGAGAGGGGCATGTTAGGCCCCTATACTACTAGTGTAACCCCTTATGTTATTAGTACAACCCCCTTATTATATTGATGTACCCATGTAGTGCCCATATTGTTACTATTGTGCCCCATAGAAGCCCACTATTGTTATTATTGTGCCCTACATTATTATTGTTATGTCAGCTCTGATTATATTATGACCCCTTAGACTCCTATATATAGAAACGAGGTCTTTTCATTTGTATCATCCAAGAATTTTTCATTTGTGTAATGTAAAGGAGGTTTCCCCCTCGAAAAGGCTGAATTCTAAGGCGTTCAACTATCTTTTCTTTCTTTTTGTGAGCTGGTTTCATGCAAGCTCTCAGTACAATCCTCCTAGATGCTCACAGGCAATCAAAGCTTCTCACAAACTTTCTCCTCTACCCTCCAAGCCTCATATTTCCTTGCGTTGTTTCTCCTGGGTGAACCTCTTGTTACCAAGTGGAAGACTGATCTCTCACACTAATCCTACACCTTGTTAGAATTGCGCAATTCTCAAGCAACCTTATTCATTCCACATGGATGAGTTTCCTTTATAGGAAAACTCATGCAATTGATAGTAACTTGTTCCTGTCTTTGATCTCAACCGAGTCTTTCTCTGAATAGACATGCATGAGTTATTTATGAGAGAATCTTCAGTTATCTGGAGTATACTAGTGGGGTGCATGCATGAATTAACTAACTGAACTCACAATTAGTTCCTCAAACTGTTTGGAACTAATTTAACTGGACATAACTCAGTTAACTAAGCTAACTAATTACAACTCAATTATAACTCATCCTTATCTCCTTAATTAAGGGAAAATCTCCTTAATTTAAGGGATGACTATTGCATGACATCACAAACACTTCTAGCTTGAATTTCTCCAACTAATTAATCCAAGATGAATTAATTAATTTTTTTTAAGCAGATGGTGAGACTAAATTCAAATTTTAATTCAAGGAAAAATTAAAATTGGAATATTCTGAATGCTATTTTTAGCATTTCTTGTTGCTATTCTCAACACTCCCTCTCAACAAGAAAGGAATTCAACTCGATCTTGATCCTAAACCTTTGGAATGTTCTGCATGCAACACTTCTCCCTAGTGTTGTTGCTCCAACAACTCCAGAAACAAAAAAATATCCAACCTAAATCAATATGATGCATCTATCATCAAAGTCTCTGACTTCTATTGCCTCTGTCGACTGAAAACTCTACGCTTCCACTGACTCAACCTTTTTGCATTGTTGTTAATCCTTCTCTACACTCTTCAATATCTGACTGCTCTAGTCTCTATCACTTTGATCTCTGACTACATTAATCCCACTGATTCCTCCCACTACTATGTACTTTGGGCTTTCGTAGCAAGGTACGATCCATGAGATAAAACCTCTCAATGGACTGTGCCCAATTTCAGCCTTCTTGAGACTATCAATTCACATCGCCCCATCTCACACCTGGAGGTATGGCTGCATGTGATCCCTCTGTTGACTTGGATCGAAATTTCCCCCTACTGAATGTCTCTACATGAGTGGATGCCTCCACTCGATCTCCTCTCAGCATCTCCAATTGTGTCTCCTCCACAATTATATGAGACTTCTTCTGGGTCTGCATGTTGAGAGGTAATTTACTCTCCCTCTCAACCACCAAGTCTCTAACATTTTCCTTACTCCTCAAGGCTTTGCATGCATCTTGAACCTCAAGAGAATACAGGTTCTTAACTCGTGAACCGATCTATTTCACCTGTCCTGTGGTGATGTCTCTAAGGAAAACCTTTCCCTTACTGAAGACAACATCATATCCTTTGTCCTCCAACATCGCGATCGATACCAAAGAGAACCATGCTCCCTCTGAAAAGCAACTGTGCCCACTCCTGAAACACTATACCTTCCATCATCACCCATCTCTATGTGCATATTGAGGTCTTTCTCCTCCAAGGCACTGAATAAACTTTTATCGCCAGTCATGTGGAAAGATGCTCCACTATCAAGAAACCAATCACAACCCATCATCGATGACACCATGCATGTGATGAGAGTAAAGTCCATTTCGAACTGAGAGGCTAATGCCTCACCTTCTGATCCTTTCGAGGACCCCTTCTTAGACTTCTTCGATGGGAAATTAGTCGCATAATGACCCATCTTGTGACAATTAAAGCATCTCACTTTAGACTTGTCAACCTTCTTCCCTCCATGAGAATAATTCGATTCGGAATGGGACACCTTCCCCTAATTTTCTTCATCATCCTTGGATGAAGAATCATCTTGTGTGCTCCTCCTAATCTCCTCCTGCATGTGATCTGACCATAGTCGTTCCCAATTCGGTAGTTTCTCCCTTCCATTCATAGAGTCCTGGTAGCTATTCTATCTCTTTGGAAGGCCAAGAAGAGTGAGGCTCACCATATCATCATCGAAAGTATTTATTCCCACACTACTAAGCTCATTTCTGCAAGTGGTGAGCTTATTCAGATATGTGGAAATAGTATCACCGTTATCCATCTTGATTCTTCGAAGCTTGTCAATGAGCGCCAATTTCCTTTGGTCGAAACTGTTCTGGTAGAGGTCCTTCAATGTCTTCCACATTGAATATGGAGTATCCTTCCCGTGAAGACCCGAGATAATATGGTCTCGAACTCCCTCAAGGATGATTCGTCTTGTCCTCGCCACACACTTCTTCCATTAAGCCAACTCTTGTGCGTTAGTTGAACCTGGCTTTGGGACTTGTTGATCAATGAAATCCTTCAAGCCGTTGTCTTCTAATACAACCTCCATGTGATCTTTCCATGCTATGTAATTCGAGCTGCCATCCAAGGCATACTCAAGTCTCAAGCCATAGAATTACATTGACCAACCTTGAAGTATGCAATGAATTCAATTTGCACCTACAACCCTGAACTTCAAACTTCGAATTCTCTTCTCTGCATACTGTTCACAGCTCCGATAACCCTGGCTCCGATACCATGTAGAAATTCCTGCAAATTCTCTACAAATCTACCTCTGAGATCTATGTAGAAAATCTAACTGTAGATTAACTCGATAATGCAATATACCAAAGAAAAATACTATAATCTACTACTATCAAACTTGCGAAAGCTCAAAGATCAAGCTGAATCAAAGCTGAACACATATAATCATCAGAAGAAGAATCAATGCATATGAAACACAAAAAATACTCAGGGGAAATCCTAAGCTAAAAACCCCACTATATGTATTATCATACAAGGTGGAAATACATCAGAATTATACAAAGCCTTAGCTATCACAACTAGCCAACTCTCAGTACAATCCTCTTGGATGCTCACAGGCAATCAAAGCTTCTCATAAACCTTCTCCTCTACCCTCCAAGCCTCCTATTTCCTTGTGCTGTTTCTCCTGGGTGATCCTCCTGTTACCAAGTGGAAGACTGATCTCTCACACTGATCCTACACCCTATCAGGTCTGTGCAATCCTCAAGGAACCTTATTCCTTCTGCATGGATGAGTTTCCTTTATAGGAAAAATCATGCAACTAATAGTAACCTATCCTTGTCTTTAATCTCAACTGGGTCTTTCTCTGAATAGACATGCATGAGTTATTTATGAGAGAATCTTCAGTTATCTGGAGTACGCTAGTTGGATGCATGCATGCATTAACTGATTGAACTTACAATTAGTTCCTCAAACTGTTTGGAACTAATTTAACTGGACATAACTCACTTAACTGAGCTAATTAATTACAACTCAATTTTAACTCATCCTTATCTCCTTAATTAAGGGATAATCTCCTTAATTTAAGAGATAACTATTGCATGACTTCATAAAGACCTCTATCTTGAATTTCTCGAACTAATTAATCCAAGATGAATTAATTAATTATTTTACAAGCAGCTGGTGAGACTAAATTCAAATTTTAATTCAAGGACAAATTAAAATTGGAATATCCTGAATGCTATTTTTAGCATTTCTTGTTGCTATTCTCAACACATGAGTTAATTATGGTTGATTTATCAGTTAACTGGTTGAACACATGAAGTTGCACCCCATTTGTAGACCTCCTACTAGTTCCTCCAACACTTGGAACTAGTTTAACTAATATTAACTCAGTTTAACTGAATTAAACTATTACAACTCAAATTAAGCTCAACCTAGGGTCCTAAAATTTAGGAACCACCCTACATGATTCAAGTTAGGCCCTCAACTTGAATTAACTGAGCCAAATAAGTGAAATTAACTTAATTAACTCATTCTCGTTATCTTGTGATATGGAATTACAATTTTCTCCTAATTTAATTCAAGGGAAAATTAAATCAAGGTTTTCTTGTTGCCATTTTCAACACTCCCCCTGAACAAGAAAGGGATTATCTACTACCCCGATCCTACCTCTATGGAACTCAAATTTTTATTTTGAAAATGCCTTTGTCAAAATATTTTCATCATGTTCCTCTGTAGGAATGTACTCCAACAACACGATTCTCCTCTACACACAATGTCATAGATGGTGATATGGAATATCGATATGCTTGGATTGATCATGATAAAATGTATTCTCAAAGAGTTTGATACAACTCTAGTCACAGTAAATCAGTGTAGGATCCATTATTTGACCAAATAACCCAACAAGAATCTTCCTCATCCAGATAGCTTCACAAGCTGCTTGACCAGCAACCATGATTCTTCTGCTGAACTTAGTGAAACTTATCTTTGCTTCCTGTTGTACCAAGAAATTGTTGTTGACCCAATACTGAAGATGCCTCCTGATGTGCTTGACTACCTGCCCAATATGAATCTATGAAGCCTTGCAATTTCACTCTATCTTTCCACTTATACCACAAACCATATTGAGTAGTGCCTCTGAGGTATATCAACACATGTTTGGCTATCTTCCAATACAGTTTGTTTGGCTTAACCATTGCTTGACTAAGCTATTTAACTGCACAACACATGTCTGGTTGTGTGTTCACCAAATATATAAGCGAACCCACAAGCTGCCTGTAAATAGTAGCCTCCACTACTTCACCTGAAGTAGTGTATTCCTTCCTCTAATTCCCTGCTAGAGAAGTCTTTATGGGGTTTGCTTCTCTCCATGTAGAACTTCTTCAGTATCTCGTTGGCATACTTGCCCTAAGATACAAATAGTTCCCTGTCTCCTTTACATACTTCCATACTGAGGAAATAATGCATGAGCCCTAGGTACTTCTTCTCGAATTCTTTTGCAAGATCCTCTTTGCAAGATTTGACCAACTTCTCATCACCTGTTAGAATTAAATCATCGACATATAATACTATAATCAATAATTTACCTTCAACCACAATATGGTAAAGGTTTTCTTCTGCTTCACTTTTGGTGAAGCCCAACCTAGTGAAATAGTTGTCGATCCTGGTGTACCAAGCATGGGGTGCTTGTTTCAATCCATACAACGCTCGCTTGAGTCTGTACACATGCGAGTCTCTATCGAAGGTCTCAAATCCTTTCAGCTACTCAATGTACACCTCTTCCTAAATCACTCCATTGAGGAATGATGTCTTCACATCCATTTGATGTATCTTCCATCCCATCTATGTTGTAAGTGCTAGAATTGATCTGATAGAAGAGTACCTTGCTACTGGAGCAAATGTTTCCTTGTAATCAATTCCCTCCACCTAAGAGAACCCCTTGGCCACAAATCCAACCTTGTGTTTCTCGATGCTTCCATCTGTTGCCTACTTCACTTTGTAGATCCACCTTGAACCTACCATTGACTTGTTCTTTGGTCTTGGGACAACTTCTCAAACATTGTTTATGACTATGGAATCATAGTCCTCTACAATGGCATCAAACCATACTGGATTCTGGACTGCTTCCTTGAATGAGGATGGTTACATCTCAACTAGCTCACTCATCAAAGCCATGTACCCAATGTACCGATCTCGTGACCTCCTTTACCTGCATTATGATGTGGGTTCTCCCACATTCTCTCTAGCATCATGCAGTAATATATCAACTTCCCTGTTGTGCTTCCTTCCATCTCTGGATGTCTCTACTTGAGTGGGTTCTTCCACTCTCTTCTCCTTTGTTTGTGTCTCTCCACATCATCCTGAGGTTCTTCCTTTAGAGCCAAAAGCTCCTCATCTGCATGTAACTAAATATCCCTCTTAAGGGAATATCTCATGGCATTCTCTTCATCAAACTTCACACATCTACGAACAACTATCATCCTGTGAGATGGAAAATACATCTGATAGTTCTGAGGTATATCAATGTACCCCACAAATATGCCCAACTCAGCTATCAGTTCTATCTTTTTCCTTGCATCCTTGGTAACATGATAGTAAACTGATGAACTAAAGATCCTGAAGTGTGACAGATCTGGTTTCTTCCCTAAAAAATCTTATTCTAGTGTACTCATCCTGAGAATCCAATGAGGACTCCTATTTTGCACATATACAACCATGTTGCATGCTTCAACCCACAAGTGCAACAGTAGGCCCTGATTATGCAACATTATCTGTATAGCTCCCACAATACTTCTATTGGCCCATGAACATGGGTAGTTTCCACTTGATTCTTCTAGGCATAAACATGATAGAGCATCAACTGAGTCTCATGCATCGACCAGAGGGCGACCTTCTATGCATGCTGATGAGATTGGTCACAGATCGAGGAGATTATCAGATGAATCCAGGGAGGGCCATCATTCGTTACATCATGATCATGGTATATATATGTTTATGTGCAAGTTTTTAAATGATATTTGTATAATCATATATACATACATATTGAATTGATATTTTTTCAATTTAGCTTTATTAATTTATAATAAATTCCATCTTTTTTAGGAGCATCTCTCACTAGGTTGAAGAGAGTATCAAATCAATCATTGAAGGGCCATCATTCACATCATCATGGTATGGTATATATATGTTTATGTTCATTTGCTTAAATGATAAATAGGTAGAATCATATGTGCCTACATATATTGAATAGATTTTTATCAATTTAACTTAATTAATTTTTAAATTTTCTATTTTTTTATAAGCATCTCTCAATATGTCGTCGCGCGAGGGTGGTCAACAAGCTCAATCAACTCATGTACTTAGGCATGATGGTGCTCAACCATTTCCAGGTGGTTGTCAATCTCAATCGAATCATCATGATCCTCATCATTTTGTTATATATATATATTATATATATATTTATATATATATATATATATATATATATAATATATATATATATATATATATATATATATATATATATATATATATATATATATATATATGTATATTATGTTAAAATAATTTGTACATGTAAATGAATTGTATGTACATATACGTATACATGTCTATCTACATGTGTATAAATACATTTGAACATGTTTTTATATTTATGTGATTATATGGAAGTAGGGGGTGAAAATGTTGATAAAAGTAAATGTAGGCGAAGTAGGGCAATTCAAGAAGAAGACCATATGCCAAGTACCACCTATCCATATGATATTTCTGATGAGCTTCCTTGGGAAATAAACACCCAATAATGTACGTTACAAAGGTGCATAGCTCATTATTCAAAATTGAAGAAAGATCTTGTGAGTTTGGATCTCCCCGTAGAGAGTCGAAAAAGCTTATAAATAATTGTGCACTCTCTAAGCTCATTTCTTGATATTTACAAGAACCTTGGGCCTGTTGGGTGTGGAGTCTGATTATCTTCTTTATTCAGAGGTATCACAACGTTGGACCCTAGTTCATAATGGGGCAGCCCATTTAATTGTTGTTAGGGGGTCCATGGGGGAGGCGACGACGATTTTATGAGCCCCTCCCCCTGGTGGGGGTTCAGGGGCAACACCCTTGAAGGTAAAAATAGATGTAAACTTTCCTTATAAAATATTGTAATTTCGTATCCAATCTGATTCGTTCATTAGGCGGATGATCTAACGATAGAAGTTATGTTTAGTTTAGGGTTTTTTGCCCTAGAAGGAAACCCCTTGCTATATATGAGGGAATTGTATTGCGGATGTGGATATGTGTATTCTAAGTGAGAAAGAGAGAGGATATTGTGTGAAAGCGAAGAAGAAATTATAACAGATTTGTTGTAGGTTGTATCTCTTCATTTTGCTGGATAATATAAAGGAAGGATTGGTTGTTTCTCCATGGATGTAGCCCAAATTGTGTGAACCACATATACCTATGTCTCTCTTGTTTTATGCACTTTCTGTGTTTGTGTTTTTGCAATATTTTATGTGTTCCATTGCTCTGTAATATATAATTTTCTAACAACTGGTATCAGAGCCGAAGGTTTATTTGGCTGGTAAACTTGCAGGAGAGAAGGGTTCCTGGTTCGAGTGGGAGCAATGGTGAAAGATGGTAGGTTTAGGGTCGAGAAATTTAACAGCCAAAACTACCAACTGTGGAAGATGAAGATGGGAGATTATATGTATCAGAAATATTTTTACCTATGATTGAGGGAAAAACGAAGAAGCCGACAAATATGATAGATGAAGAATGGGAAATTCTCGACAAAAAGGCACTTAGAACAATATGGCCATGCCTGGCAGCATCAGTAGCCTTTAATATTTCAAAGGAAACAACAATAGAGGGTTTAATGATGACATTGGCTAAACTATATGAAAAACCCTCGGCCTCTAACAATGTATTTATTATGAAGTGTTTATTTAATATGAAGATGTTAGAAGATGGATATGTTGCTGATCATTTAAATGAATTTAATATTGTTACTAGTCAGTTAAGTTCTGTAGGGGTAAATTTTGATGGTGAAGTTAGGGCTATATTATTTCTATGCTCATTGCCAGAAAGTTGGAATGGTTTAGTTATGGCCATTAGTAACTCTGTCTCTGGATTTAGTACTTTAAAGTTTGATGATGTAGTTAGTGCTATACCTAGTGAGGAAATGTGATGGAAAAGCTCGAGTGAGACACTAGGTAATGATTTGACTGTAGAGACTAGGGGAAGAAAAATAGAAAGAGGAAAGAGCCCAGGATATCGTAGTAAGTCAAGGAAAGGCATATCCAAGTCCATATTGGGGATAGTGTGCTGTGTTAGTGTCGGTCTTGAGCCCTCCATCGGTGATCAAAAGCTCTTTGCATGTGCATAGGTAGGTGTCTCATCAGTATCAGTTTTGCATCCCGTTAGGCATGCCATAACACTGATGGAGGAGCTGGTCTTTGTTCCTTTCTTGGCTTTGCTGGAATTAGGTCATATCATTTGAATAAACTTGTGTCACACTTGTTTAATTTTTGTCTTGAAATCCCAAGTCTAGGTCTAGGGTTTCGGTCAAAATCACTGCAAGGTCATGAGTCAAAAGTCTAATAGTCCCCAGCAAGCCAGAAGGAGGTATGTAATATGTTCCAGTGATATTTTTCATTAGCTACAGCTCATTTATACCTTGAATTTAAAAACTCTGTTTTTAAACCCAAGGTCATGTGAAATTTGCAAAAATAAGGAAAATTTTCAAAAATCTTCAGAATGCCGGCAACAACCCTGGTTTCCTCGCCAGAGTCCATCAGATAATCAACCTACAAAAAGAACCAAGTGAAAACACTCAAAAGATCAATTTCAGGCAAAGTGAACTTAAAACAGTGTTAAAGTGAATGTCAAAGCAAAAACATTAGAAAGTGGGTTTGATAATTTAATTTTTTCAAATTTGGGCCTATAAAGAATAAATTTCCTCTAAACATGCCTCATTATGCATTTGAGAGTTTGCAAAAACAAGTGAGAGGTCAAGAAGGCGATTTGCAGCAAGTTAGAGTCATTTTCAGGGGGCGCGACCACTCAAACTTGGTGCGCGACCAGTTGGGCGGGGTGCGAAAACTCAGCGCCACTTCTGCAGTGCAATTTTCTCAAGGGCGTGACCACTCAGGTGGGGCGCGACCACTCAGAGTAGTGGCGCGACCACTTGACCTGTTTTGTCCAGAAGCACTCTAAATCGACCAAATCGCCCTCCTACGTGCTAAATCGATCGAGGTAGGCACTCAATTCGTGAATGATGCTAATGAATGGTGAAATAATGATGTGTGTCATGGTTTTATCATTTAAAATTGCAAGTGAATGGATTAATTTGGTTGTTGCTAATGTTTGTAAAATGCTAGGGTTTTGTGACTGTTTCAAGTGTTTATTGTCCCATTGATCCCTTCCCTTTTTTCCCCTCTTTCATTAATAAGCATGTTTGCATCTCTGTCCTATTTCATTTGCACATAAATGTTGCTCTTCCCCCATCCCTAAGCTATAAACCCTACCCCTCTCACAAGCACTCAAACCCTAATTCCCTCTACCATACACATGCAAAAAACTAAAACAAAAAGAAAAGATACATTGTAAAGATTGAAGAGAGTCATGTAAATTTAATGTGTTGTATATAGTTAAAGAGCATGTACAAACCTCTCTATATCCTTGACATCCCCTTGTACATGAAACACTTTCCCTTCATGTGAAAATGATGAGTATGTACTCCTTAATGTACATGTAACCCTTAAAGAACAAAAAGAGCAGAATTTGCCTTATAACACACATGAACTCCTTAGTGAATTTGGTGTATGGTGTCCCTATGTCCCTCTTGATTCATGTATGCCCGTTTCATGTTTATTATCATACATGTTTTGTCCCATATGAGATTTTCTTGGCAAATGATTTCCCAATGTTAAAACGGTTCCTATATGCATGAAAATGTGTAAAGTTTCCCTTGAAAAATTCCCTGTTATTATTGTATATTCCCATTCCTTGTTAAAGAAGTTCCCTCCCCTAACATTCCCCTCATGTTTTTCCCCTTGAAACAGCATAGAGTTCAGTACTTTTGCAGGCAGAGGCAGCAGTCCAATTTGTCCTTCAGTTTGCCCATCTTGCTCCAAAACCATGTCAGATACCAAGACTTATGAGCAAGGTGATGACCATTCATCATCTATAGAGGTTGAGGTACAGCAGAGGCCTCGTAAGGGTGGAAAAGGTGGTCATCATAGGAGAGAGGAACCCACCTCTTTGGCAGAATTGCAG
>APFE030313174.1:6640-18807 GCA_000404065.3 Pinus taeda
TTCAGTTTTTTGATTGAGGGCCTAGATTGGTTCTCAAAGCATATGTTTTGTCTTAATGTTTATCAAGGGTTGTAGTGTATTACAAAATTTATTAGGTTGCACTGACTTTTAATAAATTTAAAAAATTAAATGTGTGTCACATGGCTCCCCGCCCACCAATTTCCTAGGGATTTGAGATTATTCTAATTCTAATAAGTTCCTCCATGATAAGTTCCTTGTTATTATTTATAACATTCATTTATATATAAGCAAATTTTATTTAGCAAAATGGTCCATTTTACAATATGATGTGTAATTCCTTTTTTTTTCTTAAGTTAAAGTTGACCAATGTTAAAACAATAGACTGACAAGTGTCAAATGGACATGAAAAATGACACCTTTCAAAAAGGACACATTCAGTGTAAATATACTAGCAATTGCACCAGATGTTGTAAAGGAAACGCCATAAGGAATATATTTGAGAATAATTGTTTACAAATTATGTAATCTTTCCAACACTGATAGCCTCTCAATCTTCAAATATACTCTTTGAAGTTCCAATAGAAAATATTTGCTAAAAAAGATGTTGTTTTTTCCTTAACTCTTTTTGGGCATTTGGACAAACACAAGAGGTTTATTCAAATATTTTTCTAAAATGACAAATTCCAAAAACAAATTCACCCAACACTCACTTATCAAAAGCTTACACTCTTTTACCACATGCTCTTAAGGTGATTGGATTTGCCTTTGCTTGTCCTTGCTTAACTTCTTTTGGGAATTTGGACTGACACAAGAGGTTTATTCAAATCCTTTTTCTAAAATGACAAACTCCAAAAAAACATTCACTATATTATAAAAATTATTCTCACTTACCCAAAAATCACCAAGGACATTTCCATTACAACAGTCCATATAAGGTATTGTGATAGATGGGGTTCTATGAATCAACCAAAGAAAGACCATCTCTTCTCTAAATGTTATTTTTTTCTTAAGAGTTAGAAATCTAAAACTACAACTGTTAAATCAATAAATTTGCAAAGGTTTTGTCAAAATTCTTTCTTATCTCCATCCTTGAAAGGATAAGGTATAACAAGGAAACAAAATAACTTATTTTCTCATATACATACAAGGACATTGTAAACCCATTTAGTCAAACTTATGATATTTGCATGATAGTACCCTAACTAATTCTTAAGTAATGACTTGTTGAAATATATAAAATTGATTCATTATTCATTGAAAGAAATGAAAAGTAAATGAATATATAAGTAAGTCCTGATATCACCTATAAAGTTGAATGTGTAGATTCTTTGAGACTTACCTTTCTATTAAGCTTATTATCTACTTATATAATGTGAATATTTCTCTATTTAAAATAAACACTTGTATAAATAAAATCCCTTTTCGTGATTCATATAACAATTATATATTTATATATTATTTTAATGAAAGTTAAAAAATAAATTTATTTATTCAAAATAATATTTTAACAATTTTCATCACCATACTAATTGCATATTCAAACCTAACTCTTTTCATAATAAAATTACTATTATTATATATAAGGTGAGGATAGTATATATATTACTTATTATGATATTTTAGACTCACACACTCTTACCTCATTATCATAGGCAACACTTACCTCAATAATATTGAGGAAATTAAATACATGCCTACCTCCGGTACACATGACTATTAACTTTTAAGTCATTTATATATATATATATATAATATAGGATATTACTATAAATTATACTTATATATATAATATATTAAATTCATTAAAACAATATATTTCCATTCCCATAAAACGAATTTAATTATAAAACAAAACTTCAACATCGTACACCATCAATAGACTTTTAGAGTGGTCAATAGGAGTGTGGGAAGAGACTTATTAAGATTGTTGCTTTTTACAATGAAACTGGGCCTATGATGAAGAAATACAACTATAGGACATGCAAGTATAAATACATTTGGCAAGAATTCTGAGTGGAGTTCTTTGATGGAGCAAGCAATAAGAGGAAATGTGGGTGTGGAGTTGTCATTGTCATTGAGCCAGGTAAATTCTTCCATTTCTGATGGGAGGGTAGACATGATACTAATAACGAAGCAGAGATCATAGCATTATGGGGAGTTCTTATCCTGGAAAAATGGCTAAGACTTGAGAGGATACATGTATATGGAGATGCAAAAGGCATCATTGATTGGGTAAAGGACCACACAAAATTTAATCCTCCCTTATTAACAAATTTAGTAAGCACCTTTCACCACATTCAGTTTCACCATATTTAAATGGAACAAAACTAGACTGTAGACCTACATATTATCGAAGCGAGGCATAAAATAGAAATATGGTAAGTTACACTCTTTTACCACTTACTCTTAAGGCGATGTGATTTTCCTTTGCTTGTACTTGCTTAACTTCTTTTGGGCATTTGGACTCACAAAAGAGGTTTATTCAAAGCTTTTTTGTAAAATGACAAATTCCAAAAAATAATTCACTATATTATAGCAATTATTCACACTTACCCAACAATCACCAAGGACATTTCCATTACAACAATCCATAAAAGGCATTGTGATAGATGGGGTTCTATGAATCAACCAAGGAAAGATCATCTCTTCTCTAAATGTTATTTTTTTTTAAGAGTTAGAAATATAAGATTAAAATTGTTAAATCATTTTTTTTAAGAGTTAGAAATCTAAATCTGCAATTGTTAAATCAATAAATTTGGAGAGCTTTTGTCAAAATTCTTTCTTATTTCCATCCTTGAAAGGATAAGGTATAACAAGGAAACAAAATAACCTATTTTCTCATATACAAGATAAAATATGAACAGAATTGAAAAGAAGAAGATGTAGCTCATAGGTGTGGCCTACACCTGGAGACTACACTCACAAAACAAAGAGATCACTCTCGTACACTCTATATCATCAAATGAAGGATTACATCATTTAAGTACAACTCAAGAAATCAGGGAGTTGCAACCACACTCATAAATTCTAGGAACAAATCCTAAACTAAGGAGATACGTTACAACTATGTAACCATTTATCCATTAGTACAAAATAATATTTAATTATTTTCAACTCCCCCCCTTAATGGAGAAAGGGTTCTCCTGGACTCCTAACATCCCTCTAAACAATTCAAACTTTACTCGTGCAAGAGGCTTTGTAAAAATATCAGCCACATTGTCACAAGTTTTAAAATATTCAACCATAATTTCCTTTGGCTGTACTTTCTCTCTAATAAAATGGAGCTGAGTGTCTATATGTTTGGTGTTTTTATGAAATACTGGATTATGTGCCAATTTAATGGTACTCTGGTTGTCACTTTTGATGGAAGTAGAATTCTTCTGTTCTTTTCTTGCATCCTTGAGAAGCCTTCTCAACCAGATTGCTTCACATGTCGCTGCACACAATGCTTGATACTCAGCTTCACACGATGAAAAAGCTACAATACTCTGCTTCTTACTACTCCATGCTATGACCCCGGAACCTATGTTGAATGCGTAACCTGTGATGGAATTTCGATCATCTAGGTTACCTGCCCAGTCCGAGTTTGAAAAACCTACTAGAGTAACATCAGATACATCAATGTATAAAATACCATAATTAACAGTACCACACAGATACCTTAACACGTTCTTTGCTGATATCTTGTGAATTTCAAATGGTTTTGACATAAATTGGCTCAACACACTAATAGAGTATGCTAAGTCAGGTCTGGTTGTTGTAAGATATATTAAGCTGCCAACCAGTTGCCAGTACATTGTAGCATCAACCTCTTTAGTGTCGTCGTCACTTCTCAACTTCAGATTCTGCTGCAAAGGTGTCGCTACTGATCTACACTGATCCATACCAAACTTTTCCAACAGATTTTTGGCATACTTCCCTTGGGTAAGAAAAGTTTGCCCAGTATCTCTACATACTTCTAATCCCAGATAGTAATGAAGGCTTCCGAGATCCTTCATCTCAAAAACTTGTGCCATGAGCCTTTTGATTTCTCTGATTAAATCATATGCATCTCCTGTTATAATCATGTCATCCACATACAAAGAAATCAAAATAATCTGCCTCTGATTATTATACTTGGTATACAAATTTGGGTCATTTAAGCTCCTATGAAAGTCATGCTCTAAAAAGAAAGAATCAACCTTTTCGTACCAAGACCTGGGTGCTTGCTTTAAACCATATAAATCCTTTTTCAATTTGCAAACAAGATGTTCCTGCCCCTGCTTTACAAATCCTTTTGGTTGTATTAAGTAAATTTCCTCTTTTAAATCACCATTTAGAAATGCAGATTTAACATCAAGTTGGTGTAATTCCCAATTACATTAAGTAGCTAAAGAAATAAGCATTCTGATTGTATTTAGCTTTGCTACAGGTGAAAAAGTATCATCAAAATCTATACCTTCCTGCTGTGAATACCCTTTTGCAACCAGCCTAGCTTTTAATTTCTCTATACTTCCATCTGCATTCATTTTTTGTTTAAACAACCATTTACAACCTATGGGTGTTTTATTCTTGGGCAGCTCAACTAAATCCCAAGTATCATTTCTAAGAATTGATTCCATTTCTTCATTCATTGCATTTCTCCACTCCTTAAATTGCCTAGTTTCTTTGTAATTAGCAGGTTCTACAATGTTTAAAAATTTTGACATTAAAGCATAGTCTCTCAATTTAGCAGGTAATCGAGTCTTCCTACCTGACCTCCTTGGTAGGGGACTTACCTCAACTCTGTCTATTTTAGCACTTGCATCATCACTCATTACATTATCTGTTACTTCTTCTTCTTGTTTCTGCTCCTGCTCTTCATCTTCCTCATTGTTTTCTTCTATAAGCAATGGAATGTGGCAATCATTGTTAGAATCCTCCTTTCCTTCTTCAACTTGTTCATGAAATATGACATATATGCTTGCAAAAACTTTGTGAGTCACAGAATTATACAACTTATGTGCTTTGAAATCAGTGCCATATCCAACAAATATACATTTCAGGGCTTTGGGGTCTAACTTCTTCCTATCTGCCTTAGGTATATGAGCATAAGCTTTTGACCCAAATATTCTTAAATGACTAAATGTTGGTTTGAATCCAAACAATGCTTCAAAAGGGGTTTTGAAGCCTAGACATCTAGTAGGACTCCTATTCTTCAAATATACAATAGTGTTAATAGCTTATGCCCAAAGACCATTTGATAGACCCTTACCTTGTAGCATACTCCTTGCGCACTCCACCAGAGTTCTGTTCTTCCATTTTGCCACTCCATTCTGTTGTGGAGTGTGTGGCACTATAAACTGTTGCGCAATCCCATGATGCTTGCAAAAATTCATGAACTCTCCCAACCTGTATTCTCCCCCTTGATCTGAGCGAAGAATTTTTATCCTTTTTCCCGTTTGATTCTCTACCATAGATTTAAACTCTATAAAATACTGAAAGGCTTGACTCTTTTTACTCAGAAAGTATATCCATGAATATCTAGTGCAGTCATCTATAAATAAGAGAAAGTAATATGCTCCTCCTAATGACCTAGTTTGCATAGGTCCACAAATATCTGTATGCACCAATTCTAAAATATCCCTTTCCTTTCTGTTAACATGCAAAGGGAACTCTTCTCTATGCATTTTCCCTAATGCACACCCATCACAATCCAGCTTAACATTATGAAAAACAGGTAGTCCGTCGACCATACCTTTTCCCTATAGTAAGATGAGGTCATGCAGATTGAGATGGCCGAATCTCTGATGCCATAGATCTTCGACTATTGATCCGGCTGCCACCATTGCTTTTTGTGGCATACTCTTTGCATCTAATCTGTACAGGCTCCCCACGTGCACTCCTTTTGTAACTATCTCCATCTGGCTATCCTTAATGACACAATTATTCTTAAAGAATTGAACTTGCATATCCTCGTGAGTAATCATTGAGACAGAGACCAAATTTTTCTTAATTCCTGGAACATATAATACATTTTTAAGATGTCTAATGTTACCATTAGGTAACTTTACAAGAATATCACCATGTCCTTTGATCTCATATCCACTCTCATCTCCTAAATAAATTTTTGACCCACATGAAGTTTCTTCAAGAAATTCAAACCAATCCTTCTTACCAATCATATGTGAGGATGCGCTTTATTCGACATACCATATGTCGTCCTCATCTCCTTTTGAAGCTAAAAGAGCACAATCGACTGTAAATAGTCAAATTTCATGGCTGTGGTCCTCTTGTTCTCCAACAAAATACCCCTTATGTTTTCTCTGTCTGTTTCTTCCTTCATCTGCTTGCCTCTTATAACATTCTCTATTCTGATGACCAGGTTTTCACAGTAAAAGCATTTCTTAATGGGAAAATCATTAGCAGTCATACCTTTAAACTGTCTCCTCTGAAATGTATTGGCTCCTTTCTGCTGCTGCTGATGCGGTTGCTGGTGCTAGTGCTTCTTCCCTCTGTACTGCCTCCCTTTTTCCATTAGAGAAAGGTCATTGCTCTAGGTTTTCAAGTTTTGTCGTTGCTCTTCTTCCTACAACAGGATCCAAGTCAGCTCTTCAAATGAAGGGACTTTCTCCCTCGCTCACAGCTCTGTGATGAAAGTCTAGTATTCATCAATCATTCTGTTCAATGTGAGCGTGACCAGATCTGAATCGGAAACTTTCTCTCCGATTGCTCCCAATCTGTCACTCAAATCCTTGACTTTGGCAATGAATCCAGCAACGGACTCATTCTCTTCCATCTTCAATGCAAACAACTTACCTTTAAGTGATAAGACACGGTTTGTATTCTGTGTCTCGTATAGGTTTTTGATTGTCGTCCAAATGTCTACGACCGATTTACAGTCTCTAATATGAGGGATAACACCATCCTTGATGGACATTTTCAATATGACCTTTGCTTTCGTCTCCCTTCTATCCCAATCTTGTTCTTGTGTCGTTGTTCCTACTCTCGGCTCATTTCCTGTGACGATCGCCCACACATTTGTTCTTTCGAGCAAAGTCTGTATCTTGAATTTCCAGTTATTGAAATTTGATCCATCATGTTTGCCAGACTTGTGGAGATATGATTCTAAAGCATTATTCATATTGACTTATACCAGATCCAAACCTTTGAAAAAAAAAAAACTTGTACCTTCACTGTGCCACCACCGGGCAAGTTCGATCTGCTGCCACCGAAATGATCCGGAACTTCACTGCACCACCACTGGACAATACACCTCCACCATGCAAGTCCGATCTGCTTCCACCGAACAGATCCGGAGCTTCACTACGCCACCACCGGGCAAGTCCGATATGCTGCCACCGAACAGATCTGGAACTTTACTGCGCCACCACCGGGCAATACGCCTCCACCGGGCAAGTCCAATCTGCTGCCACCGAATAGATCAGGAACTTCAACACGCCACCACCGAGTTGCTTCGATCTGCTTCCACCGAACAGATCCGCAAATTCAAAGTGCCACCATCGGGCAACTCTGATTTACAAAGAAAAACTGCAGATTTTCAAAGAGAAAGAGGTTGGCTCCTTGGCGCTCCTCAACTGCTACAGATCTGCGCCAAACACAGAAAAGAAAAATTCACGATGTGCACAGAAATTGGCGCGCTTAACAGCCTCAGATCCGCGCCAATCCAGTTACTTTTTCGTTGGCACGCTTAACAACCTCAAACCCGCGCCAATGGGCGTGTCTGTTCACTAAAAAATCGCGCCAATCCACTTCTGCACTCAAAGGCACGCAACTGATCCGAGCCAACCCTTTCTTGCACTCAAAGATGATCAGTCATCTGAGATCCGTCTTCATGTGTTACTGCAGTCCACCTGATACTCCACTGCCACTACAGTTATCTAATCAATGATGCATCTAAAAAAAATAAGGTTGTCCCTACTCTAAGCTTTGATACCAAGATAAAATATGAACAAAATTGAAAAGAAGGAGATGTAGCTCACAAGTGTGGCCTGCACCTGGAGACTACACTCACAAAACAGAGAGATCACTCTCGTACACTCTATATCATCAAATGAAGGATTACATCATTTAAGTACACTCTATATCATCAAATGAAGGATTACATCATTTAAGTACAACTCAAGAAATCAGGGAGTTGCAACCACACTCCTAAATTCTAGGAACAAATCCTAAACTAAGGAGATAAGTTACAACTATGTAACCATTTCTTCATTAATACAAAATAATATTTAATTATTTTCAACTATACATACAAGGACATTATAAATTCATTTAGCCAAACTTATGATATTTGAAGGACAATATCTTTTTTCATATACATACAAGGATATTGTAAACTCATTTAGTCAAACTTATGATATTTCCATGATAGTACCCTAACTAATTATTAAGTAATAACTTGTTGAAATATATAAATTTGATCCATTCTTTATTGAAAGAAATGAAAAGTAAATGAATATATAAGTAAGTCCTGATCTCACCTATAAAGTTGCATGTGTAAATTCTTTGAGACTTACCTTTCTATTAAACTTACCATCTACTTATATAATGTGAATATTTCCTCTATTTAAAAAAAACAAAAAATTTACTTATATAAATAAAATCTAATTTTTATTCAATAAAATGTATATTTATTATTTATATATATATATTTTTAAATTGAAATTAAAAAATAAATTTATTTATTCAATAATAATTTAACAATTTCACCCCATATATTTAATAATTCAAATAATTTTTATAATAAATATATAAATTATTCAATTTAATTAAATATTTTTATAATATATATATTATATATATATATATATATATATATAATTCATTAAAAAAATATATTTCCATTCACATAAAATGAATTTAATTATAAAACAAAACTTCAAAATCATACACCATCAATAGACTTTTAGAGTGGTCAATAGGAGAGTGGGAAGAGACCTATTAAGACTTGCTTTTTATAATGAAACTGGTCCTATGATGAAGAAACACAACCATAGAACATGCAAGTACACATACATTCGGCAAGAATTCCAAGTGGGATTCTTTGATAGAGCAAGAAATAGGAGAAAATATGGGTGCGGATTTGTCATGGTCATTGTGCCAAGTAAATTCTTCCATTTCTGGTGTACTAATAAATATTAATATCATTATGGAGAGTTCTTATGCCTGAAAAATGGCTAAGACTCTACGGGATACATGTATATGAAGATGAAAAAGCCATCATTGATAGGGTAAAAGACCACACAAAATTCAATCATCCCATATTAAGTTTTAACAAATTTGGTAAGCACCTTTCACCACATTTAGTTTCACCATATTAAAGGGAACAAAACTAGAACGTTGTAAAAGGTCTTACCCGTCTTGAAATACAAATTCATTAGTTGTGTTCAACCTAAGGTATGGTAATCACTGTTACTTAACTTCAAATCTCAAAACTAACAACAGACTAAGTACGCTGAACATAGTTCACATGAGAGCTTTCTGGTCTCTCAATGTTAGTCCACTTTCCAATGGCTTTGGCTTGCGCTCCTGCTGCACGTCTTATAGGCCGGGGCTCCAACAAATAACAAATCTGACCATCATTCTCAGCATAACAAATCTAACCATCATTCTCAGCATAACCAAAAACAAAAATGTTATTGCATGCTACGCAACACGAAATCCTTGCAAGAGTGTTTGGAAGAGAATCCACTGCCCTCCAAACGTTTTTATCGAAATCGTGTTCCATCACTCCTTGCTGCTTTTGGAACGAAAGCAAGCGCTGAGAAGAAGCGACTATACATGAGTGTGGGCCTCTCCCTTCCCCGACAGTCCACATATTCCACGACGTGCTCCATGCCCCTTTTTCTGGATCATAAATTTTGGCACTCAAATCGAATAGATCACCCGACTCAGGACTGTATCCGTTGATAAAGAAAATTTTGCCGTGTATGAAAGCCCCATATAATTCATCCCATTCTTGGTTTGTCTTGGGAAGAAGCTTCCATTCGTCTTCAAACACATTGTAAACAGCTGTCGATGGCAGGATATATTCGTAGTCATCGTGTCTGCCGGAAACGTAGACGAGTCCCTCAGGTGATACAGACGAATCATAGGAGATTCGAATCACTGGCATGTCTGCACCGCTACTCCACTTACCGGATGTGTAATTGAAGATGAAAAAGGTGTTCATGAGTGCTTCCTCTAGGTCAAGGTTGGAAGGCTTCCATCCATCCATCAAACGAGATTTTGATTGATACAAACGCAGTCACAAAAAAGAGGAATTCCCTTATACTGACAGGGAAGCGAGGAAAGGGAGAAAGCGTTTTTAGGGTGCCTCGGAGAAGGTCAAACACAGAAACCACAAATTTTAGATCATCATCAGGGTAAGCCCGGAGCTCCACTAAACATATACACTGCTGTGAAGTCCCGTGCTTTTTTCTGTCTTCATAGAACTAGGGGTGCTTTACAGTCGCCTCCCAACTTTTGCAAACAAATCTGAGGTTTTCATGGGAATCATAATAGACTGTTAACAGACACTGTCGACCAATTTCCCTTGGAAGACTAGCAAAAAGCTCCATAATCAAATGCACTCTCAACTAGCGAAATATAGACCGATACTATTGGTGTTCAAAAATTCGCTTCAATGGGAGAGATATGAAGTTCGCATACCCATACTATTGGAAAAACCTTGCAAGCAAAGCATAAGGTGATACCTTGGTAATGGGTTAAATACGACAGCGATCCTGCAAGGGCTAATCCATGTCGTTTGCTCGATACCAAGTCAGCCGGATCGAAAAAAATTAACGCTAACTGTCTACACAGTCAATTACAGAACAAAAGAGTAATTTTGAGTGAGGGACAACCTGCCGCACCAATGTAGAGGTTGTAGTCTCCACTCAGGAAACGTGGTAGCACAAGGGAAATTTGAAGAGTAAAAACTTGGAAGCCGCAACCCTAAATCTTCTCTTTCCCTTTTTTTTCTCAGACTTTTTCCATCATAACTGGGCAACTAAAATTATGAGAGTGCGCTGCTTGCAAGTTCAACATAAAGAAATTTCCATGGGTTGTTTGCAAGATCATTACAAAGATAGGTCGAGATAAATGGGTATTCTCCATATCTTCGGCCAGACAATCCCTGAAGAATTTTGGGTGCGCAAACTGTTAGAAAATGGCCATATATAATGCTTCAGCTATACAAACTGTTAAGAAATGGCAATATATATGAATTAAAAAAGATAGGAGATTCACTTTTGGATGTATCTGCAATATATGATGTAGAATTTGAGCCAAATACAATGTTGTACCACTGAAAACGCCGAGGATGTCATATAATGCAGAGGATACCTTACTATGCATACACATTGTGTAATGAAATCATTTGGAAAAACCATTTAGAGATGTGAGATCACTGTAATAATACATTCGAGCAAGATCATAACCATGCTAAAAACTGAGTCTGATCATTTACCATAGAAATATGTGATGTTATACAGTTATAGTGAGAGAGACTGTGCAAGTGTCTTACCATTATAGAGAGAGGAATGCGAGATCATTTTAAACCGTCATTTTCCGTTCTTCATCACTTATTTTTGGTTTTGCATCAATGATCAAAATTGTTTTAATTGAACACTGAGGATTCCATGTAATGCAAAGGATATCCTTACTATGGATACACATTAATCATTTGGAGGAACCATTTAGAGATGTGAGATCATTGTAATTATACGTTGGAACAAGATCATAACCATACAAAAAACTGAGCGTGATCATTTACTATACAAAGATGTGATGTTATACAATTATAGTGACAGAGACCATGGTATCTTACCGTTACAGATAGACGGATGCGAGATCATTCTAAACCGTTATTTTTCGTTCTTCATCAACTTATTTTTGGTTCTGCATTAATGATCAAACTTCTTTTAATCGTCAAACATACAAATACAAATTCACCGTGCACAATAAGACAAGTGGCAGCTATGAGAGTTCTTTTCAAAGGAAAATGCGTTAAGGTATAACTAAAATAAATCTATCTTAACTACTACAGATCTAACATGAGCTGAGGGGATCCAATTTCATCATGTGCAAACATACAAATACAAATTCACCGTGCACAATAAGACAAGTGGCAGCTATGAGAGTTCTTTTCAAAGGAAAATGCGTTAAGGTATAACTAAAATAAATCTATCTTAACTACTACAGATCTAACATGAGCTGAGGGGATCCAATTTCATCATGTGCAA